>PVHY01000261.1:257400-272006 GCA_004024945.1 Uropsilus gracilis
AGTACAGGATGGTCTCACTTATATGATGGATATAGGGAAAAACAAACAAATGAATAAGAAAGAATGAAAACAACCAATGGAACTGAACAATGGAGTGAGAGAGGAGGAGGAGGAAGAAGGCAGGGGAGGTGAAGAGCACAAGATCAGGTTGGTTAACAAGTGTTAGTGAAGTGGGAAAGCCCCGGGGTACACAATAATGGAATAATGTAATATAAATATAAATATACATATATATGCAAATTAAAAATATTAAATTAAATCTAAAAAAAAGCAAAAAAGAAGCACGGGGTCATTAGGGAATGGAGAAAGAAAAAGAGAGCCATCTGCATAGTGCCAGGCAGACAGGAGAGCTACTTCTCCCCAGCGTAGAAATTGTACTGATTCCTTTTTTTCTTAATTGATTTATTTTTTTATATATGTGTTTCACATCTTTGTATTCCCTGGGGACCACCCACCACCTTCCCTCGATGACCACTCCCTCCCGTCTCCACTCCTCCTCACCCCCCCCACATACTGATCCCTCTTATGGAATTTTTATGTACATGTCTATCACCCAAATTGTCAACTGGAATAAATTTTATAATAAAAATAAATATAAAACAACAACAACAACAAACTTCTGGGTATCAGTCCTAAGTGATGGGATCAGACATGTTGTATCTGCTCCATAGTGCAGTAATGTTTGCCAGCAACATCTTAAAATCATGTCCCAGGGTATGTAGGACATGTCACCAGCAGTTGTTAGAAACATGTTCTTTTCTACCTTGGGTATTGATTTTTGACAATGTCTCTAAAGGATTTAATAGAACCACACTTTAAATAATCTGTATTTGCTTGTGGACTCTGATCCATTTATGTAATTAATAACATGATAAATATAGCCTGTAATAAAAATTCCCATCACTATTGATTGTTAACCAAAGCTATTGGGTATGCCTGGGGTAAGATGAGGGCTGAAGTCCAATGATATTTCTGATTATTTACTTCTGAGGTCTTGTGGCAATAATTTAGGACAGAGGAGTTTGTACCACATAATCTGTAACAAAGAGAACTATGTCATTAATGATCTTCTTTGTTAACTCTCCATTACTTTAACAGGGTTGTCAAATAAAAGGAGCAAATGCTAGTAGTTCAGGGCACAGCCTTAGTAGTTCAGACAGCCCAACATTGGGATCCCAGCTCTTTTTTCCTATTAACTGTGAAAACTTTGAGAAGTTATTTTAATTTGTTAAACTTTAGTTTACTCAAAAAAGACCAGATAATACCAGTCTCTGGATTATGGAGTTATGTAAGGGTTAAATGATGAGATATGTAAAGTACTTAACTCATTGGTATATAGCAAAAATTGAAAAAGTGAGAGAGATGATGATAATGTATTGTTCATCAGTAATTCATTCAGCAAACTTTGAACAATACACAATTCTAAAATCTAGGTTGCTCCAGATGAGTAGTGTACCTAACTGTGGCAGCAGTGGGTCTATCTGTCTGTCTGTTCATCCATCCATCATCTATCTATACTTATACAAAATTTGGTGAAAGAGCAACTCATTTCACTCATGGTGGCTCCCATGTCCAGGTTCTATTTAAGTTTCACCTTAGAGAAGAAGTGGAGGTGTGTCAGGTAGAGATAGTTAAAAGAAAGATTTTAGGCAGAAGGAAGAAGATAGATGGGAAAATGCATTTATAATTGCATTAATTCAAATTTTGCATGAATTATATTGCTTAAATCATAGGTTATGTGTACCTAGCATGTATATGTAGCCTTTATTTCAATGAAAAAAATCTTTTGATAGAAAAATTCTGAAAAAATGGTAGATCATGTGTTCATCTCCTCTGTTTTCCCCTACTGGGAGTGCTTAATTGCCTCATTTTCATTCCATGAAACCTCATTGTGAACCTGAGGGCAGCTGCCCAAATTGGAGGCACAATACATGGAAGGAATCAAGGAGTGCCTGGGCTGCATGCCCTGAAAATTCAGTCCTATTAAGTGATGACAGATGTCTCAAGGAGCTTTGCTGTTCTGACCACTTGGCAAGGAAATCTGGTCTATATTTGGAAGATAATTTTGGAGGTGTTATTTCTATTGTATTCTTCTCTGTGCTGCAATTCCCTCTATTGGAATAGAATGCCTAATAGCTGGCAAGAATCAAGACTTTGTCACTAGAAACAGAGGGATTTCCATAATACTCCAGGTGGCGATGTAAAAAATAGTGACACCACAATTTTAGTGTTTAAAGTCCCATTGATATACTGCCTGGAGTAACAATGTTTGCTTAGAGTTCAACTGCAGGTGTTTTGGAGCATGATTCTTAAATTTCCAAAGTCCACTAATTGGAAAAATACTCTCTAATTTTTAACTGCATTTAATTTCATAGACCAAGAACAGCTCTTTTACTGCATTAAATCGATGGACTTTCATTATTATGAAATGCTGAAAATTGTTTTTTTTCCTTACTGAAATATGGAGCCTTGCACATATCAATCCATTAAAAAAGGCACATATTTACTGAAAATTTGGAAAGAAAACTGTGTGTTGTTAAAACAAATTCATATCTTAAGTGGAGCTCTAAGTGTCAGGAATCTTATCTCAATAAGCCTTCCTCTATTAATCTATGATCATAGTAAAACACTTGTTAATATTTCAAGGGTGTCTATATTCCTGGCTTTACATCCATGACCTCTGAGATTGATATGTGACTTGTGATATGAGGTTGGTTTTCAGCCATGGGCCGTTTACTGTACTGAGGACAGTTGGCCTGATGGTAAGCTCTTGTCTTTCACAAAGTATACTCTTCAAATGAACATATGACAGAAGGAAAATTAATTAAGAAATAAATTAACTCCAGAGCAAAGAAAAAAACAGCACATCCTAGATAATTACCTCTGGTGAGAAATTTCTACAATGAAGTATTTTTAGCAAAAGCGTTTTTTAAATTGCTCTTGGTGTTGATTCTCATCCTATGATAAAGACCTGGGTGGGACAGAATTGCCCTTTCTTGGAGGAGGAAGAGAAGCAGGCAAATGGAGGGAGGTTTCAAAAAAAAAAAACAGTTTTGTGAGATTGCTTTAGAATGCTTCAGAGAATGGTTAAAAAGATTCTATTTGAGATAACTTTTCAGTCAAGCTTTTCTGAAGCTTACATTATGTGAGGGGGTGATCAGCGAGCAACATGGGACGCAAGGTCTCTGGTCTCTAATGTTAATTCCGCCATTTGTAATAGAAAGTTCAGCTGGCTATTTGGTCTGTACGAGCCTCCATTTCTCTTGCAATTGTTTCTCTTACACTGGAGATATTAAAATTATAACAAAAGCAAACAACAAACGCCACCGAAAAATAATCACTAACAAATTCACTAAAATTTAAAAAGCTGAAAGTTTGTTATATTTGAGGTACAATTTTTTACTGCTTTTCATGTGTTTTCTCACTTAATTACCAATAACCCAGTGAGAGAGGTAAATTTAAATTTACCTCTGTTAAATTTCTGTTAAATTTCTACCTTAGACATGAGCAAAGAAAAAATGAAGAGTTAAATAATCCTAGTTGGTGTACTCAGAGTTTTAATTGTTGCACTGAAAATTTTCGAGAAGATGATACCAAAAATGTATAGTTGTAATGTAAATATAGCTATGCTAATGTTATACTGACAATGTTAAATTTATTAAATGAAACAATTGCTTTTATCTTTGTAGTGATAGAAGTGCTAAAGATAGATTAGAAATTAGATTTCTAATACTCCTTCATTTCTTAAGCTAAAGATAATGTTTCCTTCTTTTTTTAATATTAGCTACATGCACAGTATTTTGTAAAAACTCAGCACTCTGCTTATTCTTTATGTGGAGAACTTGCATAGAGTAAAGTATGAATAAGGCTCTAATTTAATCCAGAATGACTCTGGATGCCAAGGAGTGTTAATTCTTGAGTAGTCTTATCTGGAATAGTCAGTTTGGGAACAAATGGAGCTGCCACCCTAGATATGCTCTCTAATCAAGGCATCTGTTATGGTACATATGTGGGCAGTGGAGGTAGTGGGACTTTTGTGCCATACTCATCTTGATACATCACTTGTATTTTGCCAAACACAGTCTTTTATTATTGGAAAATACTAATTTTCAATTTATGAACACCAAACTGATCTGGAACAGGTAGGCCGTGGTTATGATCTCCAATCTGTGATTTATTTAGGTATTTTTGGCTTTCTGGACATGTTCCTGGCTATCATCCTGTTAATTCTTTCAATTCATTCAAAAAACATTTATTTGTAGTGGAAGTATTATTCTAGGAGCTCACTATAAAAACAAAAAGATATAACTCTCAAATAACCTATAGTACTCTTTAGGTAGATACCTAGGAGTGGAATTGCTAAATCATATAGTGAATCCTTTTTTAATATTTTATTTTCCATAAATGAGACTGACTGGACCAGTCTCATTATCTATCACCAGCAATATTTGAGAGTTCCTTCTACTCCATATTCTTGTCAACACTCTTTTTTTTTCTTTCCCTCTGGCCTTCTTGATCTGGACCATTTTCACAGGTATGAGGCATCTTTTTGTGGTTTGGATTTGCATTTACTTGACAATAAGTGATGTTGAGCTTTTTTTATGTGCCTTTTGACCATCTGTATGTCTTCTTAATAGAAGTGCCTAAACCTATTAAGCTCTTTTGCCCTTTCCATTAACTCAGTTTTTAGATGTCATCTTAACCAATTCCATATCTGTTACTGAGGTCACTTTAGCATTAAGGATGCAGCAGTAACTGGGTCAGTTTATAGCTGTCATGTTTCAGCTAATAGGTGCTCCAACCAGGCAAGAAAGATTGAAGAAATGATGCATTCCCATGAGGGAACAATTTTGGAACATCAAGGGACATTTTTGAGTAGGCAACTTAGGAGGTCTAATGATGAACTACTTAAAAAAAAAACAAACACAAACATAAATATTACTTCAAAATAACTATCAGGTAGACAATTGCCTAGATCAAGGCAACCGACCTGATTCTTCCCTTGAATAAATACTGTTTTCCTGAAGTGGGTGGATTGCAGGCTTATGGAAAAGAGCAGAATAAACTCTTAAAAATGCTTTGAAAAGAACATACCAGTGGGTGGGGGTAAATAGACCCCATGTAACATTTGCTGATAAAGAAGTATTTTGAGCTTTCATTGATTACCAAATTAAGAAATCAATACTGCTGCTATATAAAAGGGACCACCACAGAGTGGTTTGTCTTACTTAATAAGAGCATTGGGAAATAATTATCCAGGTCTTCATCAATGGTAATACAGCTTAACCCAGCAAATCATTAAGAATTCCTCCCTTCTCGCAGTTTTCACTATCTGCAAACAGTCTATTGTATGAGCTAACACAGCAGGGGTTTCTCCTCTGCCTCCTTGGAGGAGAATTCAGTTTCTTAGAGTGGGAAGATAATGAAAAAGGAAGCTGAGAGAAAGCACTTCCTGAAGCAGTTCTGCCAATAAAGCAATCCAGGCCTCAAAGGGGGAGACTGTAATGTCTAAACTGACTGACCCCCACAAGGGAAGATGCATACACACAGATATCATTTTCTAAAATTCTTTCTTCAACAGGCAATTTTGTGACAGAAAACTCTGCTCTGGTTTGGGACAACAATTAAATAATAGAGTGTTTTAGATTATGTGGTGGTGATTTATATCAGAACATTTGTTCTCTAGCTCCACTTTCATTCCTTCTCCTTCTCAGTCCAACAAAGACACCTTTAGTGTATATTCAAGAAATTGAAAGTAATTATAAAAGGAGAGCAGGATTGACTGATGGCAAGAATCTCTGTGGCTACCAGCTACAGGCTGTCATGACAGATACCATTTTCTGTTGGTATCGTCATATGTCAGGGTATATGATCTGAATCAGTTCAAGAATAGCAGAAGTTGAAGTTGAAGAAGTTGAAGAGGTACCCAGAAAATCCTTTCTCTCAAGATATTTCCCTTACTAATGTACAGGAATGCCTTAAATTCATTATTAGTAATGTACCGTTTTGATTACTGTTGTTTATTCTTTTTAGAATTCTTTTAAAGAAGGTAATTATAATTCAAAAGAAAAACAATTAAATCCTTAGCTGTATACGAGTCCCTAAGGTCTCTTTTCATTCATGATACCTTGCTGAATAAAGGTCCTGTGGAGAAGAGTTGCTGGGAAGGCTGTCTGGAGGTCAGTGTATAGACAAATGGTTCTCTGTCTAGGTTACCATTGCATAGACCAGCGTTTGGTCTAATCAAAGCCTGAGCAGTCAGGACACTTCAGGGCTTTGGAGAAGGGAGAGAAGCCCTCTCCCCTGTCTAGCCTCCTCCTCATTCCTCCTAAGGCTTTTGTCTCTTTGCAAGGGAACATTTACCATAACATTTGATCAGTCGCCTCAGATTCAGCATGTTATTCACACTGTGCGACCCAATTACCTTTTTCCAATGCAGCTTCATTGTGCCAGTTATCCATAAACCTTTCTAAAGGTCATGTCTTCGCTTAAGCCACATGAACATATTCTGAATTGTAGCCACTGTTACTTCATAGTAATATTGTGCCCATCACTGAATTTTAAGTTTCTTGAAGCAATGCTGCATTGCATATTACCATTGGTTTCTCACTATTCCCCATCAGAGCACAGAACACACCAGAATGGCTTCTATTTTTTTTTTTTTTTTTGGCCTGGGGTAATCCTGATCTTGCAGACTCAAGCCATCCCAGGCTCAGCCTCCTAGGTAGCTGAGATCACAGGTGCTTGCTCCTGGCACTCAGCTGCTTTTTCAAGAACCAGGTCTTGCTATGTTGCCCAGGGTAGTCTCACACCCGCGAACTCAAGTGATCCCTGTCCGTTTCCTCCCAGTGCTTGGACTATTACCATGCGCCACCATGCCTGGCTCAGAGTGGCTTCTGATGAGGCACATGGGGAACAGTGATGATGTCATGGAACTGTGGCAACTGGGAGGGGCACAAGGTTGCCCTCCCATTGACTTTCCCTATATAGTTAACATTTAGTGAATCTGTTAGATTTTTTGGTGATCTGCTTCTCAGAGTTTCTTTATGTTTATCCTCTCAGCAATTTTTTGAGTTAGTTGTTATTACTCTTATTTTATAGATAGGCCAATAAATGGTGGAGTTGGCATTCAAGGCCAAGCTGTTTTGACGACAAATCTATACTTTTTTCAGAATAGCATAATAGCTTTGGTTTATTTATACTATGAAGACAAAAATCATCAACATTTGTGACTTTGTGGTGATACAGACCAGATAAATGAAATAACAAGACAGACCTTTTTATGATTAGGAAGAATCTTCCTCCTTTGGGAAAAATTATAGGGTTTTAATAGGCCATGTCCTCTCCTCTCCAAAAATAAAATCTCACTTCTTTTGAGGAATATATATCTAGTAAAATTGTAAAATTATATCATGGATAGCTATTTGCCCAGCATAGTTTGTTAGTCACCTTGGATAAATATTTATACACCTAATACTGAGTGTTTTTTGCTTTACCGAGAAACTAATGTACATGTACATATGTGAATATATGCATAATCCTTTGCTGGTGGTAATGCTGGATATATTATAGTTATTTATAAAATGATTGGCACTCATCTGGTGAAATTATATTGAAGAATGACATATATATTTTTAATTCTCTCTTCTCAGAAAGAAAATTCCATTTACCCTGATTCAAGTATAGAAATAGTTGCAAAATTAACATGATATGCTTTGAGATATGCAGTATTTTCTATCCCTCTGAAGGAGTCAAAGAGTGTTTATGAAAAACCAATAATCCTAATTACTTATGAGTGTGTGCTCTGAAGAAAGAAATCTGAAGTAGCTCATTTAGAATAGCACAGAATTATATGTAGAATTTTAAGTATCATGAATCTGGGATATAGAAATAAGGTTATACCAATGCAAATAGAGTCAATTTTAGTGGTGGCTTGTGTTATATAAGGGCAATACAAATGCAATATGACTTCTTTCAGTGCTTAGAAGTTTCATTGTAGTAATTTAGTAGGAGGCAGAGTATGTGATTCTTGAATCATGAACTCTTAATACTGTTTTAATGACATTAGATCATAGAAAAAACATTCATCAGCAGCAGCAATGTATAGAAACTATGTGGGATGGTGGAAAGTGTACAAAAGCATAAAAGACCTATAGCAATCCTAGATCTTGTATAACTTATCAATAGAGTTCTCATGTAAATAGTCTTTCTGGAGCTTGGGAAATTAGATTTGAGTTAGCTTTTTTCTTTCTTTTCTTTTTAGCTGTCTTCCATTCTTACAATTCTATCATGTTTGTAAGTGGGCATTGTAAGAATTTAAACAATATGTTAATTTTTCCTTTAATGCAAATTTGAGTGCCAATAATCAGCTTTTTATTTGGCATAAGTTTTTACTAGTCTAAGTTCAATGCTAAATTGTTCTTTTTTAGTGTGTGTGTGGGGTAATTATCTGGCTTTTCTGCATATATTTTCAGGTTTAAACCATGAGAAATTGTTTATAAATTTTCTCTGAACAAAATGATAATTTAGTAGAAACTTCTGTGAAACAAAAAGAGATCAGTGATATCTTGTGCTTAATTTTTATGGATGGCTTCAAATCATAATTCTCTTTCATTCATATTTTTTTAGATATAAATTTACAGCACTTGTTGTGAGGGTGGAACATATTTCTGTGTCTTGACTGCTTGGCCCTGTGAGTTACTATGATAATGGCATGCTAGCTGATGTGGTAGAACAGAAGTTGGGTGGGGTTAGTTTGCACTCTATTGCATCAGTGCCATCACTTCAAAAAGAAAAAAGTGTAGGCTAGGCAGCTGATTACAGGTAGAGGATAAGGGACTCCCTGGGGCATAACCACTGCCAGTGACCCCAGCTTGAATAGCTCACTCCAGCTGAGCTTTAGGTTTGTAAGTTATTAAAATAATCATTACATTAAATCGCTGAATTTTAGAGTTTTGTTATGTTAACAGCTATCTGATATGATTTTGATCAATTTTTATCACCAGAGAGAGAAATGTTCTGTCTGCAAACCTGTATGATCAAATACCCATATAAGTGAACAATTACTGTGTTAATATTATCCATAGATACTAAGATATTCTCCTTTTGACCTCCTAAGACATAAAACCAAAGAGACATAGCATTTTAGCAATAGCACTGATCTATCTTACCTGTATGGAAACACTGCTGTAAGAACCGCCAATGACCCCTGCAATGAGCAATGGAATATTCTCTTGAATGGCATAAGATCCATCGGGACACATATACTCAGCTTCATCCACTTTAGTCAAAGATGCCCTGACAAATTCCAGTGATTGCTCTAATGCATAAGTATCCCTGGAGCATGTATCCAAAATGTGAACGCCAAGTTTCACTCCTGGTAGCAAATAATTGTCTTTGTTGATTTCATCGATGGCAAACAACATGGCTTCCAGGCGCTGGATTCCTCTATCTTCATTTATTCGCCCACATTCTTCAGTTCCAGTGCCTTTTTCATTAATAGGAAATAGGCCCCCTAAAACAAGGTCACCTTCTATTTTAATCTCCCTCCTCAAAAAGTTATGGTCCCCTAAACAAAGTAAAAATCCCTTTGAAAACAAAGCTAAAGTAAGAACTTGGAGTCTTGTCAACATCTTCGTGAATCCTTTTTCTGTACGTCCCAGAGACGTAAAAAAATGGAGCCAAAGTTGCCTGCTAGTCCGCCTCTCTCATTTCCACACTGGATCTCTGGCCTGTCCCAAGTAAGGGAGGAACAGACTAACAGAGTCTGTCACCAAATTCCTAAAAAGATAAAAAATTATATGAACAAAAATGTTAAAGAAATTAACAGCAATTACATCACTGGTTCCCAATAGACCTTTGATGGGCTAATAACTCAAATTACCATTTACTGAACATACCCAGCACCACCATGTACCAGGTGCTCCCAAAATATCCCTGCCCACTCTTTATAAAACATTGCATTGTTGACCTTAATGGTCCTCTCAGAAATGGAAGCTGGAGACAAAAGAGATAGAGTGAGCTGAGAAAGTGTTCTTAGAATGGAGACAGTAGTAAGGCTCTGGTTTTTCTAATGCCCCACTCAGAATTTTCTCCACTGACTCATTTACTTTTCTATTAGTAGGAAAACAAATAGGCTCTGAGTTCTTTTTTTCCCAGCTACATATGTAAGTTACCCCTTTTAATCCACTTATCCCTTTCCTTATCATCAACTCATAGGACAGATACAATTCCATTGTTGTCTCTGCATCCCAGGTCTCCATTCATAAATGAGTACTTCAAAAGAATTGTCTGTATTATTTCCCCACTTCCTGTCAACCAACATGCTAGAAGTTCACTACAATCAAGATTCTTCCTCCACTGCTAAACAAAATGACTCTAAAGATATTGCTACTGATCCACTTACTGCTTATTTTGTTTGTCTACCCTCTTTACTCCTAGGTAAAGTGAACTTAATATTTACAAAATTAGGTGAAAGGAATGATGGCAGGGGGCTATTGAGGCATTGTCCTTGCAATGTAGAGTGGCATACCTCTGTGTGTGGCTGAGTGTACATTTTTGCTTCCCTCCTTTTGTGCATGATTTTGTTTTTGGTAGGGTTTAAGAAGGGAGGGCTTTTTCCTGCCTACTCCTTAAATGAGGAGTCCTGAAATCCATACCTCCTGACATTCTTAGAAAAATTCTTAGCAAATGTTAGCAATCTGATTTGTGTTCACTAAAGGAAGTACACTAATGAATAACTGTACTTGCTGTTCAGAGAGAGACCCAGTCCTTGTCATTCTATATTTATTTCCCCTTGCCTATAGGTCAAAGAATTGACTTCTTAGAAAGTTATTCTTAGATTCCATATTCTTGTCTATGGCTAGCTTTCAAGTATTGTTTTCATTGTGCCCTCTGCCTCTAAACATTTAGGTGTCAGCCAGACGAACTATATTCACTTCACAGGACACCCATGGAGTTGATGAGACCTTGGCCTCACATTGTTCCTTTTGCTGGGAATATAATTCTCCATCAATTTGTTTGGTAAATACCCAAATATCATTTTAGACTCAAGAGTCAGTACTAGGAAACATCAAGAATTCTTTCCTATTTTCCTTCCCCAGGTAGATAATTCACTTCCTGCTTTATATTCCTGCTTTAACTTATTCAAGAAATACTTGCTATTACTATCATAATTCATATTTGTTTCCTTGTCAGCTACTTGGGAATAAATGAAATGTCACCACATTTAAGATTTTTAAAATATGAAGGAAAAAATGAAACTCAGCAACAATGGAAAAATAGAGACAGGAACTAGTCCAATGTTTGCTTCAATGTTTTTGACATTTCTCCCATCTCATGTTAGCAGTGCCCTTTAAGATCTAGTTTTCCACATGCTTTCTTTTCCTTTCATGTGGAGCAAGTGATGGGTTATTTTCTGGAGACACAATAGTCATCTTGGTTTTGTTTTGTTTATTTATTTAGGTGTGAAACTTGGCAGTGATGTCTCAGTGTTAACTCAGAACCTCTCTGGGGAATCTGCCACAGGGCATGGGAAAGTCTAATAATAATGATTTTTTAAAAAGTTGATACTAAAATAGTTTTTTTGCTTCCTATCAATTTTTTGTCTCTCTTTGATCTTTATGTGCAATTCCCTTTGAAGCAAAACTGCCATGCAAGGAAAAAGACATTGCGATCATTATCACTAATGATAAGCAGAAATTGCTCTATAAAATAATTGTATTATGTTCCTAGTAAAAGGGAATAGTTAATTAAAAGAAGGTCATCAACACAGTTTTACCATGTATCTATGAAAACAATATCTCTTGAAAATGAAGAAAGTTTGACTATTCAAATAATGAAGATAACCTTATGGTTAATAGAAAATTTAATTTTGGGAAATACACTTAATCAAGGAAGACTTCAAATGAGACATCGCTTTACACTGAAAGCAATAGTATATTTTAATCTAGTGGTCCTGTGAGTAGGGGCTGTTTATCATTGTGCATCTAGGGCATGACATTGCATTTGCAACCTAGAAGATGTCAACAAATGTTCCTTGAAGGAATATTGATGTCCACACAATGATGTTTGTAAAAGGCTTTATTTACCTTTTTATTTGTGGCATAGGAAATGGGAATTAAAATAAATAAATGGGTTGTTTTATTTCATTACCTACCAAATCATTCCAAGTATTCTTATTCTATTATATTCTTGGATAATAGGACTCCCAATAGATAGAACATAGAAATTGCTTTGTTTACATGCAGGAGAAAATGCTGCCTTTGTGTTTGGAAGTAGCAGCTGATACAGGTCGTTGTGTAGCCAGAAGTGACATGATCCTCATATGTAGATATGTTGACCTATATTTACTTCCTAAGTTTTCAGTCAGGAGAATACCAAATTAGGAACATAAGTGTTATCTTATTTCAAATCTTGAGAGATGTATTCTATCATTCTATTTATTGAGGGCCTACAATGTATGTATGGGTTAGTAAAAAACTGGATATCTAGGATAAAAACTTCAGCTGTATGTAATTTGTTTACAACAAATGAATATTATCACTATTATCAAATCACATCCTAAATGATTATTTTAAAATTATACATACAGAAATTATTTAAAAGTACTAATTTCTGTTTCTACTAATCATAGCTATCATTTGGAAAACAGGGTTTTCCTTTGACATGATGCAATTGTTGTTACAATTACATAAACCAGTACAACTCATAAAGCAGTCCATTACATACTACATAGGTTCTAATATATTTAAAAATTAGATATACAGATCTTAAAAACAATTTGATTAACAGTGGTGTCATGTGAAATATTTTCCTTCAAGCCCTATAACCAGAATTATGTTATTCTTTAAGTAACATTTAATGTAATTTTAGAGAATTACAAATTTGTAAGATTAAGACCTTGGGCTATGCATAGTTTTATAATATTTAGCATTATTTAAAATGAAGCCCTAAGAAATTGAAAGAAGAGGAAATGAAAATTTAACTTTGGGAACAAAAAAAGACAAACGTGATTAATTCAACTGAACTGTTTATCTCTGTGTAGCAGCTTATCGGATTGTGGAAAGAGCACCAACCACTTCTTTTCAGATTCTTTTCATTATAAATCAGCCAGCAGCACATTCCCCAGATAAACAGGCTCCCTACTGCAGCCACATTCATATGCAGCCAGAGAGTTGCAACTCAGCAGTGAAGTTCCTTCATTCAGCACTGAAGACTGATGTGTCAACCATAAACAAACATGTGTAGCTCTCCTATAGGAAACCTGCTCACTGATGTTTAATTGATTGGTTCATTAATAGAATCTAAGATGTTTGTTATGAATATAACCTCTGGAATACTTGCACAGGAAGCATTTCTATACTCTGCGTATGCTAATGCATATTTTACTTCCTCTCTTGTCTTGGCACAGGGATTTTGTGTTGGAAAGGAATTCAAGTTTGATTCAATGAATTAGTAGTTTACCAAGACAGATAGAAAGCCAGAAACCATGCCCGCTCTTTCCTAAAAATAAATCCTTAAAGTGCTGAAGGAGTTTTGAGAGTGCTCAATGTTCACCCCATCTGGGAAAAAACTAGGGTTAGTGCTGGCATGTGCAGTGTGATGATTATTTTGATAATTTGATGATTAAATTTGATTATTAACTTTCACCTGGTGGGGTTATAAACAAAAAGATGATAAGACACTTGCTTTAGGATATCATTTTCAATTGGGTAAACAGTTGCAGCTACAATGACATTTTTAATAGTGGTGTGTGTGATTTGCACAATTTTTTTTATTTCCTAGGGAAAAAAAGGTACTTTTCCCAAAAGCTTTTAAGAAACCTTTCTAAGCTGCTGACTTTAAAAATGCAACCAGGAGTTGGTTCGGGGGGAGGGGAAGGAGCCGCACCTGGCGTAACTGCGCGCCGCCGACCCCAAAGTCCCGGGAGGGGACTGAGATTCTCTCGGGGACGGGAGTCACCTGCAGAGGGGACTCCAACCCGCCTGAAAGCAGCAGCTAGAGCGCCAGCACCTGTGGGTGGAGACCACGCGAGACAGGAGGTGGGCTCCCTACCTGCAACAGCCCGTGGCGTCTCACGGTCGTCAGGCCCCAAAGCCCAAAAGCGCCGGTGCCGCATAGCGCGGCGCAAACTCAGAACACAAGGACATTCACTACAAAAACCACATAAGCAGCAGTAAATACGACTATATAGGCTACAACATGCCTACTACTAGAGCGGTAGTCACCCAATACGTAGAGCAGATCCGAAAGGAAAACGCAGGAAAAAGGAAGAACACAAACACTCAAGCAAGCCCTAAGAAAAATAACTCACCACCTAAGGATAAACAATTTGAAAAAACCAACATGGAAGACATCGAAGAAATGCTCCATATGTCAGACAAAGAATTCAGAATCAATGTGATAGAAGCACTCAAAGAGGCTAAGGAAGAGGGGGAACAAAGGGAAAGCAAAAGAAGAGAAGCTCTCAATGAATTAAGAGAAATAGTAGAAAAATATAAAAAAGAATGCAGCAAAATGAACATTATCATCAATGAACAGAAAAATGAAATTGAAACCCTAAATAAGAAACTGCAGGAGATGCAAGGCATAAGAGGAACAACAGA
>PVHY01000262.1:0-271191 GCA_004024945.1 Uropsilus gracilis
TTCTTGGTGCTGTCCTTGTTTGGTTTTGGTATGAGTGTGATGTTTGCTTCGTAGAATGTGTTTGGGAGCTTCCCTTCTTTCTCAATTTTTTGGAAGAGTTTTAATAGTATAGGTGTTATTTCCTCTCTGAATGTCATGTAGAATTCATTTGTAAAACCATCTGGTCCTGGGCTTTTGTTTTTAGGGAGAGTTTTTATGATTGCTTCAATTTCACTGCTTGTGATTGGATTGTTTAGACTATTTCTTCTTTGTTCAGTTTTGGGTAGTTGTATTTTTCTAGGAATTTGTCCATCTCATCCAGATTGTTGTATCTGTTTCCATATAGATGTTCATAGTAGTCTCTGATTATCCTTTGAATTTCTTTTGTGTCTGTGGTGATATCTCCTTTCTCGTTTGTGATTCTATTTATTTGGGTCTTTTCTTTGTGAGCTTTGTGAGGGGCTTGTCAATTTTATTTATTTTTTCAAAGAACCAGCTCTTAGTTTTGTTGATCCTTTGAATAGTCTTTTTGTTCTCTATGTTATTTATTTCTTCTTTTATTTTTATTATTTCTTGTTTTCTTCTGGGCTTTGGCTTTTCTTGTTCTTCTTTTTCTAATTTTTCGAGTTGGGATATGAGGTTTTTTTCTTTGGATATTTTCTTGGTTTTTGATATGGGCCTGTATTGCTATGAACCTTCCTCTTAGATATGCTTTTGCTGAGTCCCAGACATTTTTTTTTCAATTTTACTTGTATAATTTCAAAGAATGGGGAAAAATAGCTTGAGAACATTTTAATTTTTTTGATTCTCCAGTTGTTATCACTTTTCTGATCTGCCCTTTAACTATAGGTTGATATTCTACTCGAAAGAGCTCTCTCATCTTTATTCATTAAAATCTATCCTGTTTTAAGACCAAATTTCCAATTTTGAAAGATTTTAACCAAATTCTTAATGTTGTATTTACAAACTAAATGCATGTGACAATTGTATCATTTTAGAGACAATGACCAGTAAGCAATAACCAGCAGTAACAAAGTTAGCTCATCGTGAGGTCATCAATAATAAATAATCAAAATATTGACAAATCATTATCAATATAAATGTCTAGGTTACATGAGTATATACTTTTTGAGATTTGTGGAATTAGATCTACATTATACTTAAAGAAATTCTACTTTAACCAAATAAAGTCTAGTGGTTTAATTATGAAAAGCTACACATCTGAAACTCATACTATTTAAATCCAACAGTTTTAAATAGTGATTTCTCAAATGGAGGTGAGTAAATAAGTGGATAAATAAATGCCTGAAACATTTATAATTGCAGAAAAATTAAATAAGAACTTTAAATTATTTTAGATGAACATAAGATATCATATTTTCCTTCCAACGAATAGAAATAAAAATTTTACTAAGTTCTCTATAACTGTTTTGAAAAAAAACAATAATCAAAAACTAAAGTTTATTTTGTGCATTGGATAATATTAGTGTAATTTTATATGTATCATGCGTTCATGTCTTGTGTATGTGTGTTAGAAGATGTACAACACTTCTATTTTGTATTTTTTTATATTTAAACAAGATTTCTAAACTTTGAATCACTCCTACCTTTAGTACCATAGCCTGGGAAAGTTTCATTATATCAAGTGTCTCAATCTTAGTGTTTGTTTTTGTCTATATTCTAAGTAAAATGGAAGAAGTTATGGCAAGAATTTGAATGTTAATAACCCATCCAGTCTGATCTTTATACCACATAGAGTTCAACTACAAAGATTGCTCATCAGGAAAATATAAAGGGAATGTAGCAATGTGGCAATGTTTCTTTGTAAATGATCTAGCTCTAGTTTTATTTTCCTCTTACTTTGAACCATTCTTATATCAAAGTCATGCCTAGTAATGAAAGAGCTTTGGGGGGATTTCTGACTGAGAGGTACCATTACTAATAAATTGCCTCAGAATGTAAAAATGTGACCCCTCAGGTGGTTAAACCACATTGTTTGCAAACTGTGACTAAGTATCAGATTCCAGCTTTTTTGCTAAGCACTCACCATGGAACAATACATTCCCATTCTTTAGTGCTTTGGTGCTGATTGTGTAGGTCATAATTAGACATTCAGCTGGGAATGAATGGAGAAGAATGAGGCTGTGCAATTGGCTGTAACCAACCTGACCCTGTTTGATCCTCACTCCTTAAAAACCTGTGACCTCCTGTAGCCTCTTGCATGATCCATGTATGTGGTTAACATACCTTCCTGCCAAACTTTTCATCAGCAGGCTTTTCAAGTCATTACTTTGCTTTGTAGCCTTATTAAGGCATCAACATGGAAGAGTTTGAAGTTTGCCAGCTTAGTTTGCCATGATGGGTTTCTTAAGAAAGATGGCAAGAAGTGATATAGCACTTAAAACATCACATATTTTTAAATAAATTCACATTTGAATTAGGGAAGAACCACCAAGAGTGAAATAATAGGGAGAGACTTATATAAGTTCCATTTTATAGGGTCTATTATATTAACAGGATTCAATTTCACAAGTTTTATTTAATCCATCAATTTTCAGTTTATAGGTGATCCTTGACCTTTTACTGAAAGAAAAGAAATCTGCATGTAAAATATTGCTTTTCTTAATCCAACTTTGACTTGAAAAAAAGATGTGAGAAAATTTCTAAAAAATCTAGATTAAACTAGGTTTCCGAAGAATTTTTACATCTCTCAAAGAATTTACAGAATTAACAAATTTGAAGCCATTTCAACGTATCTCAGTTGGTTTGTTATAACGGTGTAATCCAAGTATCATGCTCAGTGCTAATATTCTAAGAAATGAATGCAGTATGTCTGTAATCTAATTTCTCACAAGTGTACTATAAAAGACTACTTAGGTTGATATTTTGGAAACTCATCATGGAAGTAGCAGAATATAGATCAGTAATTCATAGTAACTAGGAAGCAAGAGATACTAGTATTCTATATCTCTGTTAAATAAAATTTTTTCTGATAATAAAATGTATTACATCCCACTCAGGTTTATGCACAATGACTGTGCGGTCTACTTTTTCCCTTAAATGTGTCTAGTTAAAACAGAAATATGTAATTACAATCATCCTACATTATAATAAAATAAATTACTTATTGTTCTTCTACCATTATTTTTCCTATACCAGAAATCAAGTATCAGATAGGAGAGAAAACTGTCTCTTTAGCTCTACTGGTGTTTGAGAGTTATAGTCAGTTTTTTCTCTAGACACGCATCCACACATTCTCACAAATGTATGTTTAATATTTGGAATATCAACTTACAGAGATTCTGTATTTCTTTATTTTTAACCTAAACCATTGTTGTTTGTCAGCAATGTAAGGTTACAACTCCTGAAGAAAAACAGGGGAATGTTCTAATAGTTGCTACTGTGTCAATAGAGGGTTAGGTGCAGCTATCCTGGGAAAATAGTCAAATGGCTTTTAAGAGCCCAAGTGTGGAGAAACACAAATACTTTTGAATGTTTTAAGGCACAGGGTTAAATGTTCCCTCAAGCAATTTGCCATTTCCGTGTTAATTCAGTTTGTAGAAACATATAATTAAATCTCTAATACCTGCATTTTCCTTTTCCTTATGAGAAAAACATGTGGTAATGCACAGAGCAATGGATACACTGGGAAGGAAACTCTTTGTGTGGTGGCTTTATATCTCCTGCTGAAAGGCAACATCTAGTACATTTCCAACAGAAAACAAAGTAAAATTACACTTTATTCCTATATTGGAAACTAACACCTCTGTAAAACTAAAATAGGTGCTTTCATATAGCATTAGTAATTTTCTTCTTTACAGGTGTTGAACAAAGTTGCCCCGCAGAGTGTACAATCTGGACTAGGAATTAAATCCATGTTGCTTGCTTAATAGTATAATACATAAGCTTACAGATGTAGGTTGGCATTAAAAGAATACCTTTTATCTTGAAAAATTTAAAGGAAAAGGGCCTTCTGCTAAAAAAAAAAAAAAAAAAAACACAATCATTACTTGTAAGGGAAAAAATATGCTGTGTGTGACTTGATATATATATATAAATATTATTAGCCATGCATTTATATGGACATATATAAATTATAATAATTCATGTGAATTTGTGTTTTAGTTAACAGTAAACATTTGAGAATATTATATAAGAAGGCATTAAAAATAAAAACCTCTAAAATAAAATCTCTAAAAATAAAAATCTCAAATTCTTTTTATCTCTCTGAATCAGAATTAAGAAAGTTTGCTTCCATAAGTCATATGCTATACACTAGTTTTTCTCACCTAACTTATTGGACCCATAAGAAAGTACACTGACTTTCACTTGCTTATTAAGGAATTATGAAATCAAGCATAATTAGAGTTTTAATTAAAGAAGAAGCTGAAGCTTCAATGTGACAAAAAAAAAAATGAAGACAGAGGGCAAACTTCCACTCTGAGTCCCTAATAATATTAAGTTAAATACTCATAATGATGACATTATTTTCCATTAAGTTTTGATCTAAAAACACTGGGACATTTATAAAATGCCAAAAAGGTAACAACAAGCCTAATGTGAAAGGTGTCACTGATATTTGTAACATGTATCATATCTAGTATGACATTTTGAGGGATACTGAAGCAAAATCAAACTTCATACTCTCATGTAATGATTTTTTAAATACTACAGTGAGCAACTGAGAAAGGAAAGTGAGGTGTTTAACATGTGTGATACCTCAAATCAAGAAAAAGTCTTTTCTAAAAAGCACATGGTCTTAAATGTGGTGTCATATTGATATGCAGAAAAAAAAAGCATAATTTTACTTTCTAAAAAAAGTTAAGCCAGAAAAAAAGAAAAAAAGCCTCCAGATTCATTTATGTTGATGAAATAGCATAAGGTCCCTAGTAGAGGTTCTAGAAATTGCAACAGACAATAGATGGTAACTGTTATTACTTTCAATAGGAGGCATGTGATGAAAGTCAACTTTGGAGTCCTAAAAGACCTATAGGTTAAGAAACTGATGAAGTAGATGTGTTATGGGGGAAGGAGGGGCAGGCCATTTTTTACTAAAAAATTCTTTTGCCAGTTTTTCCTAAACTAGAGCAAACCCTTTACCTTTCAATCTGATTCAAAAGGGGCAAAAGTCCTTATCCACCCTTATGCTTCCACACTAGTTACATTTGTCCTCCAGATACCTGCTGCTTGCCTGCCCTAAGGCCCTCTCTCACAAACTAAAGAAAAAATACTTTAGGGTTCTTTGAATTGCAACCTTTGCTATGTAATTCCAGAGCCAGATCCAACTCTTAAAGTTATCAAACTATTTATTACTAAGTAAGCAAGTAAGAAAGGGAATACCTAAATATGTACTACAAGGTAAACATGTAAAAACCCTGTTCCTCCATTACATGTGCCCCAAAATAAACATGAAAAACCCAGTTACCCCACCACATGTCCAAAACTGTCCTTGCAGTCCCTGGCCACCTCACCACATGTCGGGTCAGTCTGAGTTCACAAGTGTGTTCCAAAAATAGGGCATTTTTCTTTATCTCCTTGGTGCCTTTTCAGCTTCCAGAGACATGGCCCAAGACTTGGTGTTCTTCTTTTGGTACTTCTCTCAACTTAAGGCAATAAAACAACTTCAGTGTAAAACAGGAAACAACAGTAGGTTCATTTTCTCAGGCCTCACACACAGCCTCTTCAAAAACTTCTGAATCACCTACATAGGAGAAGCTTCAACACAAAAGATCTCCAAACTCCTTTAGCATACCCCATTGACTTATGCATGTAAAGATCATAAGTCTATCAATCACGATTGAAGGCCCCAGACCACCTCAGCCATCATGGCCAGTCCTCATCCTCCTCCAAAAATGGCTAATGCTTTCTTTCTCTCCTAAGTCCCTTTTAAATTTTTCTCCTTGCTGTCCCTCTCTTCCAGGAACAGAGCCTTGTCAATCATTTCACATCACAAAAGTCTTATTTTTTCTTTTCTCCTCCCCTTCTATCCTTCTGAAAGAAAACTGTGAATTCTAATAAAGGGTCAATCTAAGCTTTGTTCACCTGGGCTCTGACACACTGAGTAAAAACTGAGTAACTCCTATTAATACATAAATCAGCTATGTTAACGCAGATGCCCCTTTAACAGATGAATTTTACTTGTTTGAAATGAGAGACTACAATCAATAACCGACTATCAGTCAACATGTCATTTTGTTGTTTTTTTAGTCTGCTTATTTTTACTTTTCTAAAACCCTCTCTAGTCATTAGAAAAAATAAATTGAGTCAGACATGATTCACCTAGCAACCTGCCTGGCATGTACATGCAAAAGGGAAATAACCTTTGTGTTTACCATGTGTCATGCTCAGTTTTATATATTTTGTATGATCTGTCTCATTTAATTATCACAAACCCCCATGGGGTAGGTGCCACTACTAGAAATGAGATGCACTCTAAAATGCCAATTAACATATAAGGAAACAAAAGTTCATAGGGGTTACCTAAACTTTTCAAAATTATTCATCTAGAGGGTTTTGTTCTGAATTTCCACAGCACTACATTGCATGTTTCCCTGCACAAAGACATGTATGAAATGAAAGGAGAAGAAATTTTTGGAGAGTATTATGGCCACAGAGTGTTTTCAGGGAAATAGTGTATTTTTCCATGTCAACTAAAAATGAAAGTGTTTATTGAGCAGTTGACTTATTTTTTTGCATACATTCTATCACAAATTTTCAATATCAGATGATTGAAGTAGCAAACAAGAAAACAAACTTGTTATTTGATAGGAAATACAAATATTTGCTTTTTTGACCCAGTTTTTCAGGATAGCTTTAAAAACTCTCATTAAAATTTTAAAAATGTAATTATTTTGAAAATCTCAACTGTCCTATTTTTGTGTTTTCTTTGCCATTTATACAAAAAGGGCAACAAAAATATCACATAACTTTCTTTACCTTACTTTGGACAGTTACACAAAAGCATCCCCCCAACTAAAACATGATAGTTTCTTACTACTAGATACCTTGCTAAGAATTTATCCTAAATTTCTTTGCATATTTTGACAAGGAAACTGAGGATTTGAAGGTGTACTATATAATTTCTTAAGGGCAAAGAATTAAATAGTATGTTGAAAAGAAAAGAAAAAAGCATTACCATTTTTCTCATTATTTCTTCTTACATATCAAACTTTCAAGAAGTAAAATTCAACTGTAATCTGTTGGCAGGTAAATACATTTTATGTCTTTTTCGTAACAAATAATGAGAGATAACAATTTTGGTCATGGAATTATAAGTCAGTATTATTCTCTTTCAACATACTTGATATTTTATTGTAGTGTCTTTTATTACTGACTGCCATGTTTATTGTTGAGATGCCCATTCCTTTGCAAAAATTGTATCTTTTCTTTCTTGCTACTTCTAAGATTTTCTCTTTGTCTCTGAGGTTATGTTTTATGTTACTATATCATTAGAATTATGGTGACAGTGTCATGATATATAACCTTGTTAAAATATATCTTGTTCAGAACTTTTTTCATTCATCCTGCTGGTAATTTCTTGTTCTTCTAGGTTATAAAATTCAAATTCTTTAACTTAATTTTGAAAATATATGTTTGTATTTTTATACTTCAAAATAGTATTGCAAGATTCATAGCTACATTTAATTTTATTGCAAATAATTTCTTTTACCCATTATTGTTATGATTTTTGTTATGAAATTTCAGTTAAACATACCAGTACTCTTCAACTGATCTCTTGTGTCTCATAACCTATGATAAGTTTATATATTATATAGAAGTTTATATATTATGTAGAATGTCCCATGATTACTTTTAGGTTAATCTTGCAGTTGTTGCTTCCACCTCAGTACACTGATTTTTTTTTCCACTTGCTACATTTTCCAATTTTAAAACCTCTGTTATATTCATTTTTAAATTTTCACATTTTGATTCTCATTCAAATTTTCAAAAGTGCATATATAAATTATGTTATTCTGTATCTGGTATATGAGATCTCTGTAATTGTACTGCCGGTTTTCTTTCAGTATATATTTTCCTATAGGTATTCTATATTTTTTATATGTTTACAAGAATCTTAAATTCAAGTTGTAATTTTATAGTATAGATTTTGCATTTATTTCTGTCATTTGTTTGGGAGTCCTAAACAACTATTTAAAGTTGAATCACAAGTATACATGAAAACCATGTTAAGATTATGAATTCTCAAAAGATAAAATTTCTCCCCTTCTTACAATACTGTGACATAAGGAAGTATCTTTACTCTCTCCTCTACTGTGGATTTATTGCAGGTGTAATCCAGTGGGAACTCAGTTTTATAGAGCATCTCCAATAATATACCCTGCTTGAAGCACACCTAAGATTCTATCTCGTTTCTTACATAGTTGAGTAGTCATGAAATGGAAAGAAAATTTCCTGGGTTTTGTGTAACAACATAGGATAAAAATTGGTTTTTGTTTAAATACATCAAACCTAGGTACCCTCTTTCACTGTTTTTAGTTTATATAGATTTTTAATTTTATCTTCACTATAGAATGACATTAACAATGAGATTATATAACTCTCTTATTTTTCTTCTTTGGGAGGTCCTTTGGAGTTTTAAGTGCTGACAATGAATTTTACTTCGTGCTATTTTCAAAACTCCAGTTACTTATTCCTACTTTTGTTATTATATGTGGTCAATGTTTTTCTGTTGGAGTTTTAAGTGCTGACAATGAATTTTACTTCGTGCTATTTTCAAAACTCCAGTTACTTATTCCTACTTTTGTTATTATATGTGGTCAATGTTTTTCTGTGTAATAAAGTTGTAGATTTTAGTTCAATTTATTCTCATTTTTTATTTCAATCAATAGTTTGAACTATGAGTCTCATACTGTTACTAAACCCTTGGATAGAACTAGTTAAAAAAGGCAATGAATGTTGGTAGATCACATTTCATGAAGTCAGTCTCTAGTATTTTCTAGAAAACTGTATTCCTAAGAGTTGGTTCCAAAAAGAAATGACACTCTGACTTTATCTTAAGTATTTCTTTAAGGATTAGCAAAAATTGCACAACATGGTAATATTCTCTCTTAATATATAGCCATACAGTCTATATGTTCCTGATTTCCTAATTTTCGTGTACATTGGAGTCAATGTACTGAACTAATGACCCATCAACTCTTCTAAATTAAAAGTTCTCTAAATTTCAAGTAACAAAATACATGACTAATAATAGGTACACAATATAGTATTATTTATTTTTATAATGTCTTGGGACAGGTTATTTTATATAACTGGTAGTAAAACCCAAGAGGAAAAGCATGCCTATTTTCTTTAAAGCATTTGAGTCTTCTCAGAATTGACAAGAAGATAGGAATTTGAGAATAGATCATGGAAAGCAAACTAATGGTCTCTACTATAGCTTCACCATTGACTATTTAATATTTTATGTAGAAGATACTTCTCCCACGGTATAACTCATTATAGTGGCATGCATTTATTGCTTATGACTTCTTTCCTAAGATATCTGTGTCATATAGGTTATTTTCTGATGGGAGAATAATCTATTTTAGATGTCACTACTTATAGTTTTGAGTACCCCAGTTACACTAAGGGCATTCACCTTTAACATATATAATTTGCAGTTTTGGAAAAGAATGTTTGTAAGTTAATTTTTCATTTTAGATGCATGCAATTGGAAGCATACATCAAATTTTATTGAGAGCAATAGTGGCAAGAAGTTCAATGCTGGCAATAAAGTGATTCTTTTGATGAGCCAAACTTCTGTTCCAAAAATTTTCTTTCTGTCTCTGAGAGGAACTTTCTTTACTTCCTTCCACACATACCTGAAGTGGATGTTCCTTCTATATAAGACATTGCTTTAGCATCCTTGTTCCCATTTATTCTACCTTGGAGACATAAAGAATTATATAGACATTTTTAGATTAATTTGTAGCATATGCACTTAAATTTTAATTTTAAATTTTAGTTGGTCTAATTTATTTGCTAGGCAGAATGCATTTACAATGAAGTACAGATTTTCTCTACTATGGTGATTGCTTTAAAGTTTCTATGGAGAATTATTTTTTTTTCAGCAATGGATTTGTGTTATGTATAGGAAAGGTAACTCTGATTGGTATTTAGTGAATATGTTTAGGATCTTTGCACGGTTTTATTAAATGTGACATATTAATGTTGCATGACTTCAGAGGTTCGTGAATTGTTTTCTTACCAGCCAAGGCCAGACTACTCAGAATCCAGGTGTGTACTGTTGAGTTACACAATTACATACTTGAAAATCAGAAGGGGGAAATGAAACTATAAAAACTGCATAGACAGGAAAACCAAATGCACTCTTAGGAGCATCATTACATACTTCAGACTCACAAAATAAGCCTCCTCTTGTAAATAGTGATAGAGAAATCAGAGTGCATCACTTTGCCATATGGGAAAAGACACAGAAAGATTAGATTCACTCTAACAATTTTCTAGTGGGGTGGAACAATGCCAATATACCTGCAAGGTCAAAGCTAAAATAAACTTTGATTTCACTTTATCTTATCATGTAAATTTCCTCTATTTTTTTCCCTCACTTAGTTTTGTGTCTGACAACAAAAAGCTTTCTTTGCAAAGAATTCTACCACTTTTGTTTCTAACCCATATGACTTGAGGTCTAGAAGTGGGCCCTTTTCTCTTATTTCTTGCTTCATAATATTGCTTTTCTCTAATTCCTCCCCTTGCAAAGATAAAGTGCTGATTTTGACTCTGATATCCTGGATTACTACTTATATGATCATAACAATAAGAAGGAATTCCCATGAATATTCACATTTTCATTTTCTTAATGATATTTCTATCACCTTTAAAAAATGCTAAGGAATTGGGAATTTTTTCCTGGGATTATCCAAAAGAACTTTAGGAGAAATGTACATAGGCTCTTATCAAAACTAAAGATTATTTAGATATTGCATCGTTACCAAAACCTACTGGTCACTAGTTATTTATTTATATTACTATGTTTTGTACTTTCATTCTTATATTAGCATAGTGTCAGAACTATCAGAAAACATTTAATAAGTATTATCATATCTTCTTTGTATTACTCACACTATGAAAAGTTGTATGTAGAATTACTAATAATTCTGGTGAATATTGTCTAGTTATCTGGAAGTACAGAGAAGTGAAAAAAGTTAAAGTTAAGATGTAAAAAAAATAACTATCGTTCAGTCATTGTTTTAAATGCATTTAATAGTACACTATTAGAAAATCAAGCAATCCCAAGCCTTAAAAAAATGAAAGAAAATGTGCTTTACAAACAGTATGGAATCAGAGGGAATTATCCTTTAATTCTTTTAGTCTTCAAAAAGCATGCAAAAATTTCCACTACTTTCTAAAGAGGAGCAATAGGTTATGGTTACTTAACTACCAACTTCCCTGAAAACAGCTAAATCCAAGAGGGCTTAAGAACCAGGTAATGTTTTAGAAAAGCTTTTTTTTAAGAAAAGCTTTTTAAGCTCAGGTTTCTTATATGAGCTAAGAACCCACCTGTCAACTAAGAGACTATTCCAGAGACAGTGAAATTCAAATGTTTTGAAATCAGAAAAGGTCTCTTCATTGTTTTTCTTTTCCTTTTATTTTTCTTTTTTCTGGTTTGTAGTAAAGTTAATCTCTACCACATACCAAAAAGTCTTTGTATTTCAAGTTGTGTTTTAACATAGGAAATAAGTTGAATTCTACTGTGCATTTGTGGCTACTATGATTCATTTAAATAGGTTATTTCCATTGTGTACAGGTGGTAAACTTATCTCACATGGTTTTTATATAATAGGCTGGAATAGCAAACCCCGAAGAGCAACATTTAATGGTGTCATTAAAATGATTGTAAACATGCCTGCTGTGGCAGATGTGAGTTTTCCTCTGATGATATACATTCAAATTGTTTGGTAAGATCAAACAGATATATTGAGTTTTAATATGTCAAGCATGTCTACATTTTAACAGGTTCTGTTTATAGAAATCTGTTTTTTTAAAAGTCAGGACAACTATGAAAGTCAAACTGTAGATCAAATCCAAAGTTGAAACTCATTTCTTCTGATTAGGGCAAAATTCTGTGTTTCTTTGTAATTTAGTCAACAGTTTCCACTGAAAGATGATCAAACAGAAAATAAAGGTTCAGATATTAAAAAGAGATTTTGGAAGAGGTACATGTCTATTAAGTAACCATAATTACTGCGAGAGTTTGTTCAAGACAAATTTTAAATGAAGTTAGTCATTTCATTTTATCTATCTTTCTAAACTTTTTGCCTTCTCAAAACCATCACTCTTTTAATTTAATGGTTTACTTAGATTGGTCTCATACATTGTGTTCTGATTCAAACTATTTGAAATTAATTCTAGGGAGTTTAGTTAAATTTGAAGCACTATAACAAAAATGTGGCTTTATGATCTTTTCAGTGACAAAATATTATTTTTTCTGTAAACTTTCACTAATGTGACTTTTAATTAACAAAGTATAGTAAATATTTATATTATCCTTATAGAGGTAGAAAATGAAATGAGAGTGTCTTTTCCTCTTTGAAATCTGTCCTATCTAGTCAATCTGCTTTATCTAGACTATCTTGGTTATTATAGAAGTTGGTACTGAAATTATGATGCTAAAAGTCTTAATGCATTTGTCATTTACCTAACATTCTAATAATAGAAAATCAGAAAAAGAACTGATAATAGAATCTCGTTTTAGAAAAAGAGAATTCACTTCACTAGTTGTAAAACAGTAAAATAATGTGAGTAACATAAAGCAACTAACAAGTCTTGTTTGAAAGTAATATGTTTATAATGTGTGCAATTGGCTATTAGAAAGGTAATATTTTATATTAGCAAGGTATATTAGGAAATAAATGGACTCAGGATAGATTTGGCTAATTTGCAAGCTGAGGTGAATAGTCTAATACAGAGTCTTTTGGTGTGGTGAAATGCTTGCTTCATGTTGCTAATAAATGGTAAAGGCTCAAAGGTATTTACAGATAAATGTCTGGTGATGTAGTTCCAATTGATTAAATGTTCTCAAAGCAAAGAACAAGTTATGTATGTGACACTTAATTTGATAAAATGACTCAGGGCAAAGATCAGATTAAACATGTAACCTAGTTCAAACAGCTTCTGTGTAACCCTGTAACATAGAGAAAGAAAGGCAGATATCAGATGATTTTACTCATATATGGAATATGGAAACACAAAACAAAGAAACAGGCAAAACTAAAATCAAACTTTAGAAATATGAAGAATTGAAGCTACCAGAAGGTTGAAAAAGGGAACAAAAAGTAGAAAGGGCCTGTGAATTACAGCAATGGCCTATGTGTACCTTGTGGTAGGTGTGGTATGGTCACATACATCTGAAGGGGTATGAATCTGTATTGATGAATCATATGTACAGTGTTCAACAATTGGTTCTATGAACCAGTACTGCTTCAATTAAAAAAATACTAAAATGAAACAAAGACAGGTATCATGTTAGAAAAATGAAAGTGCATATGATATGTTTGAAAAAAAATTGTGGAGTAAAAGAGTACGTGTACAAATAGAAATGAGTTGGGTATTTTCTAGTGATATACTTGAGATTGCAATGAAATCTTTAGGATTTATAGATATTGGATGTTGGTAACTAGCCATGCAGCTACTGGCCTGTAAGTTTGAAGAACAAGGACAGAGTTTACAGATTTGAAATGATTCTAAGCTTCAGTCTTTTTTTTTTTTTTTTTTTTTTTGAGACTATGTCTCACTATTTTTTGACCATGGAACCACAGGCTCATGTTGCCCGGTGTACCACAGACTCAAGCAACCCCCAGCCTCACCTTCCCAGGTAGCTGGGGTTATAGGCATGTGTCACCACACTCAGCTATTTTTGGGGCACTAGGTCTCACTATGTGCCCCTGGTGGAACTTGAACCATGATCCCTGGCCCCATCTGTGGCTTCCTAGACTGCCATCTATAAGCATGAGTCACCATGCCCAGCCTAAACGTCTGTCTTTCTCTGAGTAGGAAGCTGCCTGGGAAAGCTTCTCAGGTTCCAAAGAGAGACTCCCAAACCCTCTCCAGCCCTCCCTAGTCCTCCACTCCCCTTACCCAAATCCACTTCCAAAGTAGAATGATAAAGAAAAAGCATCCTTAAAGATGAATTGAAGGTGAACAGAGAACAATGGACTCTTTCCAGAAGCTTCCCAAAAGAAGAAACTAAATCTAATGGAGGAATATTCCCCAACCACATTATAGGATCTCTCACAATGCCTTTTTCAAACTCTGGAAAAGTGACTACTGAGTCACTTTCAGTAACTTTCAGTCTTCTAATGATATCTGTTATATCTAGACTCCACTGCTATTGTCACCACCATTATCATCACTATCACTGTCTTCATTTGTCATTTGTTATTGAGCGTTCATGTATGTGTAGGCATGTGTATGTGCTTGCTTTTTCAGTTTACAAGTTTCAGTGCAAAGTTGTGTCACCTAACCCTGATAGAGGAGCATTTATCGATTGGAAAGTAGAGACTGGATTGAACCTTTCAGTCATATTACTTGAATAGTCATTCATTGTGTTTCCTTTCATATTAGTAGGAAAAAGGATATTTATAAATAAAACTCCCCACATATTTCATTAGTCCTCTATATTTCCTTGCTCCATAGGTTAGGTAGAATCAATGTTGGTAAATGAAAGGTTGGATGAAGTAACATATATAACCTTCCGGCTAAGAGAATTTGACGCATATTTCTAATATCCACCTTTCCCAAATTTGTCCCAACGATGACATGTGTTGATATGATTGTCATATAATGGAATCTTCTGACCACTGAGTCACATGGCACAGAAGATACTAACCTTATTATCTATTGGCATTTGCAGTGCACTTGTGAGAATGAGAAATTAGCTTTTGTTGTATTAGCTCTCAGATTTGTTTGTTTACTGCTATGTAATCTCACCGTTCTTGATCAAACACCGCCAAATATCATATGTAATATACACAATGAGCATACAATACTACTTTCTCAATATAGGCTGGAAAAATGTTTGATTAATATTTTAACTGATTTATGTTTGTTCATTTTATTTTACATGTTTCAGTAATAATCTATATCTCTTCTACACTTCTGAAGACACAATGCTATAATTAATTTCTATGATTAGGGTTTTGTAATACATAGACCTAAAAGAATTAACACATAATAACAAATCAAAAATAGTTTGAACTGTACCGATGACAATTATTTTTAATTTTTCATTGTCATACAAAAGCAATCTCTGCTCTAACATCTTAGCAGAAATAAATGGAACAAGGAACCAATGAGTTATTTAAAGGACTCATTAACTTTCATATGACCCTATTTGTAATTGAGACAGTTGTGTCCTAGAACTACCCTCCAAGAAATGATTAATGAGGCTTCCAAACATTCTAAATTGACTGACATGGAAAGCAGTCATTCTGTGCTTTAGCCAAACCTCTGTGAGGTCCAGGCAAGAGGGGAGACATCTCTTAAATAATTCATCATGATATCTTATACTAAGCATTAAAAAATGTAATTATTTTTTCTAAAGTTGAAAGAGCTTAATATACAAGGTCAGTAAGGTGGTACATTTATCAAAGTTTCTCTCTAATTGATTAAACTTTAAAGGAGGTTTAGATTCAGAAATCTTTAACCTTTTTTATGGTGGTAAAAAACTTTGCTCAACTGGAAAGAAGTTTATACATGAATTAATGTATTCAATATTTTTCTACATTTTTCAATATAAATCAAGATCTTATTTATACCACAGAAGGTTGTAGGCAATCTGTTATTTGATCACAGTATTTGAGAAAATTATTATTAGACTCCTTAAGTTTGCAATAACTCTAACTTGGATGTTAAATCTTAAAAGTGAAATTAAAAACATGTTTATCTAACAGTGTATTGCTGAAATTAAAAATTTTTTAAAATTTACCACATTTTTGAAGCTTTTTTGAAGTTAAAGATAATAGTTCCTATATTCTTTTATTTTTTGTAATAATATTAGTTTTCAATACTGTATATGAACCAGAGATATAGGATCACACCTTTTCAGATGTATGTTACCATATAACACCCATCACCAAGGCATCCACAAGACTCTACCATAGTCCATTGGACCCACTACACTCTCCATCACCTTCCTCCCCTTCCTATAACCTTAATAATATAGACATAATTTTAGGGTCTGTTGTTGGTATGATTTTAACTGACACTTTGTTTTGTTTGCTTGTTTCGTAAAGTAAAACCTCTATATCTTTATGATTTATTTCACTTAACATTATTCCTTCAATTTCACTCATACTGTCATATGGAAATTGATCCTCCTCTGTTTTATTACCAAATAGTATCCCTTGTATATATATATATATATATATATATATTCAGAAGATGGTACATATATATGTAGTGTATATATATATTGAATCACCTAATCTGTTGCTGAGGAATAGGTTTTTCCATAGCTTGGCTCTTTAAGCAGTGCTGTAATAAAAATAGGGGCACATCTGTACCTATCAGTTAGTGAAAGAACTACTACAGTCATTGTGTATTATTTGAATAAAGTATGTTTTCAAAGATGAAATATTCTTATGAAAACAGATTTAAAATCCATAGACTAACATCATGACTGACAATGCAAATCAAAAAATGATTAAAGTTGAGTGCATAATTTTTTTCTTTATTCTGATGATAGCCAAAGCCTCCACATACAGATAGAATTGTCCTCTTTTTATTCAGGGGAATTTAGCTTTATGTAAAGTTTAATGAGCAGTATTTTATAAGTTAGGAAACTTTAAGAAATAAAACCACAGATACTATCCCATCTCTTACTGGTGTTGTGGTAGGAAAATGATGATTTCCAAAGATGTGTCCTAATCTTACCTTAATTGACAAAACACCTTTGACTGTTTTCTCTAAGTGTAAGGGTCTTGAAATCAGCAGATCATCCTAGATTATGAGGATAAATCCAAACTATTTGTCTGAGTTCTTAAAAGCAAATAATCTATCCCAGTTGTGCTCAGATAGAAATGGACTTCAATGCTCCCGCTCCTTCTGAAACATAGGGGTCTATTAGCAAGAAACAGAGAGGCCCCTCTGAAACTAATAAAGTTAAGGAAATAGATTTGCCCCTGTCACATCCACTATGGAAATCAGTCCTCTTGATACCTTGATCTGAGCTTACAATGTCAAATGTCTGAACTATAGAACAGTAAGACAATAGGTTTGTGTTTTTCTCAGTCACAAAGATTTGTTAGTCTTCCATGGAAGTAACAGAAAACTAATACCCATGCCAAATCCTCTATTTTCCCGAATTTGCTCATGATCTCCATCTAATGGGATTATGCTTCCATGCCTATCCAAAGTGCAACCACAAGTCTAGAGTTTAGGAAAACTTTCACCCTCTCTGGACATCCCTCTCCTGTAACTCCATTCTCTCTTCCTTTCTGGGAACTTAGATACCTGTAGCCCATGTTATACACTAGAATCTAAATTCCTGTCTGAAGATTTTTTTTATTTTAATTTACCACCAGGAGAGCTATAAATAGGTATGATTTAACTTTTGCATTCTTTTTTATCTTCCAGTACAACTAAAACAGTGAGCATTCATATTGTTCAAAATCATTTGGAATAACATTAATCATTAAATAGTGGTTTTTTTTTCTTCTTTCTCAATTAAACTATCCTTTCATTTTCATTTGTTATATCATCTTGCTGGTATTTTGAGTAAAGGAAATAATTGAAATATTGCTGAATTTCATTCCTATTTCTTTGGAAACGTGCTGGATTCTACACTCAATTTATTCAAAATCTTCCAAATAATTTCTCCTATTTTATAATTCATTGAACTTTTTTCTAAAGTCTAAACTTTAGAGTAAACTCAGTCTCATCCTGAATTCATAACTTCAATTTACATATTTAACATTTGAATTAAAACAACCACAAATTACTTGCCAGACAAATCTAATTTATGTTTTTAGCAATGTGTATGAGTCATGCTGAGAGTGTTTTTGCCTTGTTACAAATTGTCCCTAATTGGAAAATACCGTGATCAGTAAAATATGATGGAAAAGCCACCAACACTTTGAAGTTTTTTGGTTACAAAACTGAATGAATTTTCCCATATTGCTTTTGATGAGAACAGAGCTTTTTTTTTTTTTTTCCTCTCTGTTTTGTTACCTCATACTAGTTATAGAATAAGCTGGTAACTTGAGCAATATTCTTTAAGATCCAGTCACATCCTCAATTAGAAGTCATGTACTTATAAATAGACAATTATATTCATATGTTTGGTAGATGAACCAGATGAACCCTGGTAAGTCTGTTAAACAGAAATTCTTGTGAGAAATTTCCACAATACTTGACAGTTATACTCTCAAATTTGATAAGTGGGACTATACATGCTAAAACTTCTTATGATGACAATGTTCTCCATTATACATACACTTCACATATATTAAACTGTTTTAGATAAACATGAGATATATAGAATCATAAATTAGTTCTCTAGCCATAAACTCTTAATAAAATTTAAATCTGTAACACAGCATTGACTTAAAATATAATAAAGCCTATTTGTAGATAAAACATATTTTATTTATCTCACTCACTTGAGACTCCATGGCTGTTAATTAATATCTCCTGAATAGCCCTTCCCCTTAACCCCAGTATCTAACACTCTAGGTTTTGATTTGTGGCTAGTTTTGTAATTAATCACTATGATATACTGCCTGCAGTTGGAGGCTCAGAAACAAATTAGAACTTTGCCTTTGCACTTCAAAAGAATTTTCAGGAAACTGATTTTATTGATAAATTACTAAGTGAGGAGAAATGTAAATTTTGATAAAGGTGAGTTCAAATAAGGTCTTATTTTTTGGACAAAATATATTATCAATTATCAGAACATAATTTGTATGTTTCTTATTATTGTAAATATTCTTCAGTAAATTCCTACTTATATTCATATGATTATGCTGAAGTAGGAGTATAGACAAAATTGGAGGTAACTCATTTTTATATTTGTTTGATAGACTATTGAGTATGTATTGAATAGTTCATTTGACATAGCAAGTGACTCTAAACTCAGTGTCTTAAACCCACTATCAACAAGGGCCTGTTTAATATAAGCTTTCTCTAGCTTTGGCAAGTTGGAGGGGTCATTGACCTAATTTGAGCTCAGCTGCAGCAGCTTATTCAGGACTGCCTTATTCCAAATATTCTCACCATCTCTTTGGGACCAGTGGGATAGCTGTGGCATGTCCTTTAGCAATGGTGACATTAAGACCAAAAAAATAATGCAAACACATTTTACTTGCCCAGGCCTGGGTTTACCTGAAGATAAAGGCATTATATCTTTGCCTCATTCTATTAGCCAAAGCAAGTCTCATGACTAAACTTAAAGCCAAAGTAGAGAAATAAATTCTGTCCCTTTGTTGTAATAACTGAATAGTCATGTAGAAAAGAACATGAAGATATGAAGAAATGGAAAGTTGGGCTATTGTTATACCCTATACTCATGGAAGTCAACTATATTTGAAAATGTATTCTAGTGTGAGAGTAATATACTAACCTATATTCTGAACCATTTCATCATGGTGTGCTATGAAATTTTCTGATTTCCCAAGAGAGAAAAAGAATACTGCCAATTTCTTTGTTTTGGGTCAGGTGTTTTCTTCCTATGAAATGATATTGTTCATTTTCTTTAAGAACCTCTTATGTTTCTCGCTGGGTTCAGTTTTCAACACTAAAACCTCTCAGTGAGTGACTCATCAGACTAGTCACCACTGTATCCACCCTCTCAACCTCATGCCATGGCCTCCAAATCTGCGGCTGCTGTGTCACACAAGCATGCAAACTGGAGAATCCAGAATTCCTATTCAACTGGTGCCAAAAAATCAGGTCTTAAATTTAAAATTTAAGAGGAGCATTTGAGAATAATTATCTGTAAAAAAAATAGCTTGATTGCTGGGGAACCTGATCCTAAGGTGACTATTACTCACTCAGTGAGTTAAGCAGAAATTGGAGGAGGGAATCCTAGCCCAGGAATATGTCTGAAGATAGAGAGCCGGAAATGTTTAAAGCAGCTGAGAGAGCAAACATATTTTGTCTAAAAAGATAAGGCAGCTGAACAGAGAGTGAGAAGACATGAGCCAAATTTACACACACAAATAGTGGAAATAATCTCTGAATAACCAATTTGGGAAGACGTGAGAGAGATAATAGTGCTATGAGTGACTGGTGATGAGAGAACAAAGAGGTTAGCAGTTCCTGTGGGATAGATTAGTAGTGCTACCAAGGTGTCATAGAAGAGTTCACTTACAGTAGGAGAGAGGTATTCTTTCTTGTTTTTTAGAATAGTTTGCCAAGAGAGTTCAGGCTTTAATGAAGGTTCAAATATCAGAGGTTTTTATTTGCTTGCTTTGATTTTCAGAATATTTGAAATGCAATCATTGGAACAGTTAGCAGAGTAACAAAGTGGAGTATTCAGATGGAGGAAACCCTTTAGCAGGTAATGGTGGGGGTGGGGGAGGAGGGTACGCTACTTTTGAAAGGCATATGACTATTTTTGCTTCATCACTCTAAATGGAAACTAAGACAATTTAAAAAGTAGTAACATCTCTACTTTCTTTTTCATTAGTAATCATCTAAATGTTAAGTAAAAATATAAAATCAAGTATTTACTTATTTTTCAAATTTAGAACAATTGAATATTAATTGTTTAAAAAATCATAAGACCTTTGTCTTGAGTTAATTTAATATCAATATCAGTGACTATGTTTTAATTTTTATTTTCTTATGTAACTTGACACTATAATACCAACAATTAAGGCTTAAAGAGTTCATCAATTTCACCTGAAAATTTAAACATTTGTGTTGTGAAGCTTTTTTAAAAAAATCTACAGAATCTTCAGTAGGATAGGAATTACAGAATATTTAAAATTCTAAATATCATTAATATATCTATACAGATTTTACTTATGTTAAATATTTTATCTCCCTTTCTCATATCATGTGCTTTATAGATAATAGTGTCCAGGTCAAGTTATACATTGTTCAGTAATATCTATCGACATGTCACAGACAGATAAATTTGATCTACTGTAATATTTCTGACAGAACTAAAGAAAAAATGAAAAAAAATTGCTAGAAAGAGCATCTGCCAATAATTACTTATGTGGTATACTGTATGATTCTCCTATGATTTCTTACAGAAAGGGGAATTCTATATAGGTAGAAGTATGTATATATAAAAGGAAATATTTCCTCTACCATAAATATGCTATGTAGTTTACCTTGTGCTATATATCTATGTGTGTTTATGACTGTGTCTGTCCGTCTGTAGTTCACTACCTATCTACTTAACTTACTATCATCTATCTCTCATTCTCTGTCAGACTAGCTAATGTCATCCATACCTGTTGTTATCATTGCAAACCTTGGAGCATGAAAAACCCTACTTTTTTTGGAAACGATGTATTAAGGTGAATGCTAAGAGTCCAAATCTGCCCTTTATGATATTAATGTGTCCTTTTCCCCAGTTTATTCACTTTATTCCCTCTTCCCTTCTGATAACTACTAATTGGTCATATAGGTCAAAAGTCTATCTTTGTTTATTTAATTCACCTCTCTGTTTCACTCCTGTCCAGTAAGATTCTGTGTTTCCTTCAGACTCTCCATCCATGTTACCAACACTTTCAAAGAAAGTCTTTGTCCTTAATTTTATTTGTGTATATCCCTTTTTGCCTGTAATATCTCCTATTTTGACAAAGTCTATAAAGTCTCCTTTTAAATAAGAGGAGTTTCCGCTACTTGGCTACATTTCTGGGTCATTCTACCACATGATTATCCTACCATCAAAGAATAAGTCATACCGATATTGTTTATTTTATTGGTATAAAATTTTGTTTTATAAATTAGTAATGAAATTTAATGTTAATTTCTGTTACTAAAAACCAGAATTGATTAATGAGTTTTATAGATGGTGCTATTAGGTCAATAAGCTACAAATGCTTATGAATTGATAAAGTATTTACCAATTTATTTTGTTATTATTTCAATTATAAATATATTACTATTCTTTTGTATATGTATTTTTCCAGTTTATGGAGAATTTCAGGGAATATAGGATGACTAGAAAAATATAATAATATATGAGGGAAGGATGTATTATAAAATCTATGACCACAAGTGCTGTATCATATCCTCTGAAATAGCAGAATCTCAGGAAATTTTACTCTTGACATTCTAATTACTATTGAAATTCTAACATATAATTGTAATACACTCTACCACCAAACTTAATGTGCCATTTCTAAATACCTTTCTCCATCTCTCATTCTTCTCTCTAGTAGCCGTCATCACTTTCCTGGATAAGTTTTCTATTTTCACTTTTGCCTTTCTGCTATAGTATTCCCAAGCAACCAGAATTATCATTTTAAATTTCAGTATGATAATTTAACATTTTTTCCCAAAATTCTTACTGTGTGACCTTAATGTCTTGACCCAAACTACTTCTGGTTACTTCTTTTTCTGTTTGTTCCACCTAAACACGTGGCCTCTTAGTTGTTCCTGTATAAGACAAAGAATGTTACCTCATAGATAGCAGCAGTGCTCATCCCTTACTTCTCTTCATATAACACCACATCATTTGTAAAGACACCCTTACTAACCCAAAAAAGTTCTCATTCAATATTCAGTCACATTCTTATTTGGTCCTATGTTTATTATGTAGCAATTTAAAAGAATGACCTATCTATAGAATTTATCCATCCTTTTATTCATAGCACCTAGAGTACCCTTGCACTTATACTAGACACCCAATTAACCTTTTTTGAACAGGTGAATTAATATTTTCAGCTATCTAGATTAGAAACATGAACATGTCTGTTGTCTTATAAAGTGTGCAGAATTAGTTTGCTAAGTATATTTCTTGAAAGGATTGTCTAATATAAGCATCCAAAGATGAGAATTTTGTTTTATCACAGTGTCTGCAGCTTCTTGGTCATTCTCATAAACAGTGTGTCAGTGTCTATTCATGAAAAAGTGACACATTTTGTGTGTTTTTGTCATTTGATGTCATGAAGCTGATGAACAATATTCTTAAATACCAACAGCCACTTTCAGCTCTACTTTACTATTAATTCCTAGGCCTGACTAAAAATAACTATTTTGCTTAGTTCTAAAGAAAGATAATATTGTGCATTCAGTTAAAAAAAAAAAACCTAGATATAAGTCTACATAGATGCAAGGTATTATATTAAATACATTGTTTGAAAAGTTCCCATACACACTGTAGTTGTAAAATGTCTGGATCGCTGCTGGTTTGAAGTTTTGCTTGAACTTCAAATATAGGTTTGTGTGTTTTCACAGACATCTCTATAATTATTGATTTCCATTGGGATGAAGTATTAACAAAGTAGATTTATTGTTTTCAGTGAGAACCCAATAATATAATTCTAAATGAGATGAATTAACTTTGTACTCTAGTGTTATCTTCAGTTTCAATATTGGATTCTTATTTGAAAAAATCTAAAATAATATTATATAGCTAAAATTAAGTTACTCTAAACATAATAGATGCAAATATACATGCAAATATAACAGATTAAGAGTGAGACAATAAATATGTAGACATATAATATCTTATATATAGAATAACCAAAGTAAGATCAATGTAAGTTAATAATAAAAATGTAAACATGAAGAAAAATAAATACCCTGTCAAAATGCCCATTTCTAAAATCTATTAAAATTAACATATATTTTAATATATGTTAACATATTAAATATAACATATATGTATATAACATGTATAACATGTGTTTTATATATATAACATATATGTTCAGTATTATGTAGCACATATGCTCAGTATAAAGTCAGTGTTTATCTACTCTTCTGAGATAAGGTTGAATTTGATGTTTTTTTGAGAACTTAAAATATTTCCAATATAAAATTAATAAATTTTAATAATATATAATTTTAATATCTATTTTAATAACTTAAAAATATTTCCAATATAAAATATAAAATTATTGAGATTTTTATTTTTCAATAGATTTTAATGTTTGATTAACTTCGAGACATTGCCACAGGTAAAACTATATAAAAGGCAAATACCTCTATTCTTTATGTACAAAAGATCCTCTTAAAACCTACAGTCAAACAGAAGCTAAAAGTGAAGAAGACCTGGTCTAAGGTATAATACAACTCAGTAACAGAGAATAAACAGGGACTGTTATTTTCATATCTAATTTATTCCTACTTTTCTTTTTTTGAAGACTAGTTGTATATACATTGAGAACAGTGACCTGCTTAAAATAGTCTTGATTTATTTTTCTATCTTTTCAGGAGAACATGATGAAAAAGTCTGCATCACTCAATAAATAAACTTGAATTAAAATTTTTGTGTAGTTTGAGAATAACAATATATCCACTAGAATGCCTTTCACCTAAAAATGTCTAAAAAATTACAAGTGAATTTCTAGTGAACAGAAAGACCTGCTCTCAGTAGTTGTTTATAGATGAAGCAAGTGAACCTCTGGGGGACCTTAAGTAATTCTGCCTGGGAATGCTTATCTGTTGAGACAGAAAGAATATATATTTCTTGTTCTTGTTTGATTGAGTATGAGGCTTAGTTGTAAACTGCAGCTACAGTGAAGTTAGAATTGGACAACAAGGATATATTTTCTTCTCTGGTGGCTTGCTCAGAAATGTAATTATATATGTTTGTAGCAGTGATAATTTGTTTTTGGTAAATAAATATAATTTCATAATAATTCACTATTTTGACACTATACTTTTGTGCCTCTGTTATTATACTGAGCTCTTCATTTAATGCTTAAATATGTTCAATAAGTGTCAGACTCATCTGAGTTTAATCTATTTCTACATTATCCAAAAATGTATATTACATTGCTTTCAATTGTTGATACCTTTTATGTTCTTAGTAAATACATGATGCAGGAACATTTCATTGTGAAACACTAAATATAGACTATCACTTAACAAAAATTTGATCACAGGAGATAGTAAAATCAATAAATTAACAGAGGAGTTCTTTGAGACCTAATAAGTACAAGGACTTTTTAAAATAAAAATTTTATTCATTCTCTGATAGCTTCAGTGTAAGCTTTGAAAAGTAGTGGAAAAAAGCAATTTTTTTCCCTTGTTGGTAAACATGATATTCAAATCATTTCATTCATTAACAATGTCTAATTTTCTTTAAATTTTCATAATTATGTTTTAATTACTGGAAGGAAAATTATATTATTATTTAAATATAACAATTTAGCTTATTCAAAATAAAACATTTCAAATATGATCTAAGTTCATGCTATTAATGGTACATGGGTTTTCATAATCTCTTAGAACTGCTTATTAGTTTCTTTAGAAATAGTGTCTTATGATCATTAGATGAGCCTCAATATCATAGAGTCTGGCTCTGGCTATACAAAGATATACGCTAGGTACATAAATGTATTTAAGAATAACTTCATAGGGATTCAAAGTTGTTTCCAAAGGTAGGAGCAAAACAAAATATGAACATGATAAACAATAAGGAGTAACTGGATATTACCACAATCAAACTAGAAGTTAGCAACATAAATAAGAATGTTGATGGAACAAAAGGTAATATACAATCTGAGGCTCAGTCAAATTAATATGAAAAAGTTATCTTCCCAAAGGTGAGGGACTGCTTTAGAAAATAGTTTTGGGAGAGCGAGAGATAATGGTTTGCATCAGAAATTCACCACTTAATAGCTCCATGATAAAAAAAAAAGAATTTACTTAAACTTTTGTCTTTTTTTTTTCATATATAAAATGCACATAATTGCAGTTAAATGCAGAGAACATAAACCAAATGCTTATTCCAAACAACAAAGGCATACAAAATATTATTTTTCTAGTCTCAAACTAAAATTGTTTGGTGTTTCCTTCCTAGCATAAGTTCTTCAGTCAACTGAGGGAGTCTTTGGTACCTGTTTTTTCTTGTCAAGTCATTTATTTTCCTTTGGCACAACCCACCCAAACACCCTTCAGTTTTTCTTGCAGGATTGAACTGATCTTTCACCTCTATCTCTACTACTAATTAGTTATATAATACCACACTTTTAATTATTAATATTATTATTCTCTGTGTAGCATCATAAAGGATAAGGTAGGATCCTTTCTTCGGCAGTGGAAATCTACTTAACTCATCAAGAATTATCCCTCTGCTTGGTTAAAGGCATTCCCTGTTTTTAACTACCCTCATTCTTGTGGTTAAAAGAATTTAAGCAATTGCACAAGTCACACCTTTCAATTTTTACTTGTTCTGCCCTCATTTCTCTCTCTTCTCAAGTTTTGTATCCTCAGGTCCTGCTTGACCTGAACAATTTATTCAAAATTCACTAAAATCTTCTGATTTTAAAAGTTACTTTTATTATTTACTCTTTCCCCCCCTCTTGTTACATAAGGGTTTTACTTCTGGCTCTTACTTGCTGCTCAAAAGCAAAACAAACAAGTAAACAAAAATAGCAGAATAGTTACAATGTAAATAGAAAAACTTAAGTGTTTACTCTTTGGAAAATAACAAATATTTAGGCTTTATGTCATACAACAATTAAAACATTAGTAAAATAGATAGACTTAATCCAGAAGAATGATAGGTTTCTAAACTTAAATGTTTAGAAGAAATGCTAAAACAGGATTACTTATAAAATTTAATTTTTTTTTACTTAAGGATTTTTTATATTTATGCCCATCTCTTCTCATTAACTATTCAATTGATGAGCAAACAATTCAAAATATAATATTTTCATGGAATATGAAAAAATTATCTTAATATGTTAAACTTTTAGCTTCAGGATCTGATTACATTTGTTAAACATCTGAGGACATGAAAATATTTTATTGATGTCTGTCAATATGTACTATGATAAGAATTAAAACAAACATTTAAAATATGTATCCGTTGCTTCATTTAACATTATGATGTCTTAATACCATTAAAACAACTTATGTACTTAAAAATATTTTTTAATGAAATAATTACTGAGAAAGGATCCTTGTGTCATAGGATCCTTAGTAGATGGTTTAATAGATGGTTTCTTTAGTAGATGGTTTAATAGTTCTCATATCTTCAGCTATATTAGTCTGTGGTAATGGTGCCTGTCTATAGTTATTGGGCATTATATATAAAATCATCAAAAAATAAGAGTGAAAAAGGCAGATTATACCTTCACATTATTTTAAAAGTAGTTTTAACCTTGAAGGCATTCTTAAAAACTGCTTGAGGAAATTAAGAATTTCTCTAGATTGCACCCAGAACCATTGTCCTAGGCCAATCAAGACCACTCCATGATTAATAATATTGTCACAATAGTACATATTTGTTGTATGATTAAGCAGTATAGAATGCCTATGGAAGTGATAGTTACAAGGTGTCCCAAACTAAACAAGCTTTATGTAGACATTCAAATAAAATTAATCACATTAATTAAATGGGAAGATGTTTGTGTTGTAAAATGGAATACAACAGATGCAAAATATGTATTTATGTGGACAGTTGCATATATAAATATATTTCTAAAATTACAAATTATATCACAAACTTTTTTTTAAGTATATGAAGAAATTCTCTCCCACTTCCCAGAATTATCAGTGATTGCCTATGGGATATGAATGTGTTCCAACAAATATCCAGTGGTAAAAGGAATAAGAATCCAACCTTCATCTCCCAGGCTTTCATGGAATTTTAGGCCATTGAATTATTTTCTCCTAGGGCTCTTATTTCTCTCACTTAATGAATCAATTCTCTGTTGATTAGAATTAGGTCCTTGGTAACTGTTCCACAAATAGTTCATTTCCTTTATCTTTGAAGGAGGGAATTTTTAATAAGGTGTGTCAGGAACTTGTCAGATATGTGGCTTTGCTGAAAGAGAATTTCAGCGGGTGTCCACAGACTGACCCCCCCACCCCCATTGCCACTTTGACTTCTGAGGAGGCTTAGTGATCTGTGTCAGGACACATAATTCATTTCCTTTCTCCAGCTGATTGCTCAGCAGTACACAGCCACACTGATGTTAGTTTGCAACTTTACCATTTTCCCCATATCTGTTTTTTCTGTGACTGGTTCCATAGCTGGATTAATGAATTTTCTGTGTAGACACAGTGCAGGGCTCTCTTCAGTTCTGCCATTGAGTAATTCACAGCCCACTACTAGATCTTCAATGAATATTCCTTGGAGCTTGGTGGGTTTTCATAGCAGATGTGCATATATTGATGGAATATGTCTGAAGCTAATCTATGCAAATACAATATATAAAGTATGAAAGTAGCAGTTGATTTGATTTTTCATTGAAGTTCCATTAAACTCTTGATAACTATTTAAAATCTGCTCAATAAAGAGTGAAGGATGTACATGGGATATGATGCTAGACTGTGGGGGCTTCGGTGGCAGGTTATCATGGTGGTGATACCTGATGGTGAGAACCCCAATGTTACCACAATAAAAGCAGTAAATTGCTATAGGTAAGTTGTGTTCAAGTAAGTACAGTTGTGTTGTTTAACTTGTGTTAACTTGTTTAACAATTATGTTTACTTGTAGTATAGCTTCTTTCAATTGATCATGTTTTATATACTTGGGCAGTTACTTTCAGCTTGTTGCTTGACTTACATTTTTGCCTTTATTATGTCATTGTTATATACATTCCTGATGTCAAAAATCAATAAATATGCCAAAGGTAGATTATGGATATGTAAAATTGCTAGAAAATTACTCAGTTCAAACACTACAATATTTACATTTTGTAAATACTGATAGTTTACAGAATTTTATAAATATAGAGATTCCATATGTTGTGTCTTGTGAAATTTCAAGGGTGTGACATGTGACTAGAAGCCATAACTGAAGTGAGATTAAATAGTACAATAAGATTTATCTCACTGGTGGTGTAGAAAGGGGTTTCTTTTTCTTTTAGGGAGGTTTATCTCTAGAAATTATCTTCAGAATTATCCAAAACTAAACCTACCCGAAACTACATGAGCACTATTAAAAACTGTTCTCAGTGTAATTAAAAAAACAAATGAAAACTATTCTATTTTCAAGACCTTATAAAACAGTTTAGAAAATGGAAGACGAGACATTTTAAAGCCAAATTCACTCTCCAATTCTCTTTTATGGAACACTTTGTGTTGGAAGCTATGTATAAAGTCTTTCTCCCAAATCCAATAGTTAGCTTCCCAGGAAAAACCTAAAGAGGCTTCTTTGATCCTTCTGATTATTCACTGTGTATTCATATAAACTAACAACAAGAAATTTGACTGAGATTCAACTTGCTGTTTTGATGCAGTTTTCTGGAAGACCTAACTTCCTGTCCTATGTTTTAAAATTCATCTTTATTGGGTCAATATTAGTAATGAAGAGTTTTCCCTTTTTTTTTATGTTAACTCTTCCCTAAATATGCTTAATAACTCCTTTCCTATGAATATAGACTTCCTGCATATTTAAAAGACTAACTAAAAAGCACTAACTTTAGTGCTCAGCAAAAATGTACTTATGTGTTATATATACTGCTCCACAACTCTACAGTATTACAACAGTCCATTTAAATTTTCTGTTTCATTTTTGGTTTATTTTTTTCTCTCTTCAGTTTAGGAATATTGTAAATAGGGGTTTGTACTTTGTATTTTTATCCAATTCACTAATAAATATTCCTCCTTCTGATAGGGTGTGTTACCTTTTCTTTTACCCTGTTTCACTTCCAAGATTTCAAACTCTGAGTATATATCAGAATGTACTTCTGTTAGTCATCTCTCCTTTGAATTAGTAGCTGCAATAAACTATCAGCTGGTGTGGTTATCTATGGTCACTACTTCAGAAATTATGAAAAACAGTTTATTTCTACCCATAATCTAGTCATGCCAAATTCTTGACTCACTTTGTATTTTACATTTTCACCAGTGTTTGATATCCATCAGGAACCAATTAACAGTAATTAACACCAGCATTTGAAAGTATACTTGTAAACCACCCAAAAATCAGAGCAGAAGATCTCTAAGAATTCTATAAAATTAATTAAACCAACCCTCTTTATAAAAAAAGTAAAAATTCTTGGTTCTTGCCAATCTGTAGGTTTTTTTTAAAATAGGAGACTTGAGATCTTACATTTTTCCTGACTGTGGCTTGGTTTCTCTGCCAAGAAATGAAATTACATAGAATTTTTTTTGTCTTTTAGAAAACTACCCTATGTTCTCTGTAATGATTGAATAAATTCTTTTCTGATTAACTTCCTGGTTAACTTATTATATTGGTTGCATGAAAGGTATTGTTTGGTAGTTATATTTTTCTGCCACTTTATGTCAGCTATTAGTATAATCATTGCCATAACAGAATCAAGATAAGGATCTTTTTCCCTCCTGATATTGTTTTGTACAATATTCTTTTTCCTTTCACTTATCCTTCTCCCTTTCTTTTTTTTATAGATTGCACACTTGTGTACCTCATTTCTCCAGATTTGTTGTTGATTATATTTGCCGTGGAAAGAAATAAGAACATCACAATTCTAATTTTATTTTGAACAATTTCATTTCAGTACTGCTGAGTAGATATCAACATTTGCCTTACTCTAATTCTATTCGAACTTAATATAACAAAAGTTATAAATACATAACTAGGTAAATGAGGTCTGCTGAAAAAGTCCCTCATGATAAAAGTTATGATAAACATATGAAAAATGTGAAACATTTTCAAGTATTTTAATGAAAAATATACAAATAATCAAATATTAATCTAGCCTTCAGTTTCTGAAAACATGTTTTAATGTACGTATTTTTAGCTATGGATGTTTTCAAATCCAAGCTCAGTTTTAGTTCTTAATGATAATAACTTTGAGTGTTATTTTAATTTGTAGAATTTTTTTTAAGTGTTGTAGATAAGGACAATTGACAAAGGGTATGACTTACTTTGTTCCCTTTCAAAATTGAGCCAGTTTAAGAAATATTTACACATTTGCAGCAACCTGTACACTAAACTACATATTTCAAACTTATCCTGACATTGCTCCAAATAAATATGAGTAATTAAAAATGTTACTACTTTTGCAATTGTATCTTTCAATGTAATACCTTCTAGCTCCAGCAAGTCAAGGATTCTGAAGCTGTTGTTTTGGAATTAATTTGTCAATATAAAACAGAGGAAAATGTACCATATAGTTTTCCCTGTGTGGTTCTAGGACAATTCAATCATGTTGCTTTGTGTGATTATTAAAGGTACATAGTAACCTTTTAAGAAACATTTTGAGTAAAAGCAGTAACAAATTTTGTAATGTATGGTGTTTCCAAGATCATGAAACATTTAAAATACTATAGCAAGGATTATCAGAACTGTACTTTAAAATCATTTTTAAATTGAGTCATAATAAAATCATTTTATTTGAATTGAATTGAGAAAACTTCAAATAATCCAAATAATTAAAGCAGTTAGAAATATATTTTTAAAGTTAGACTTCCTGATAGATTCAGTTATTTTCTCTGACAAAAGAATTAGACTTTACAAACTGCTTATTTTCTTATTAAAATACATCTTATAAAGTCCTTGATTTTGTGATGATTGAGTTTCACTTAATAAAATTTAAATTATTTTAATTGTATCTTCTTATATATCATTGATTATAATAAAAATGATTTTCAGAAACTTTCATACTTAAGATGTATTTAAAATTAATTTGTAGAAGTTCCAACTATTTTCTTATAATATGAACTTGGTTGAAAAGTAGAGTGCTGAGTAAATAAGATCTGTTTTTTGAATTTGATTCAAAACTTGAAGAAGTAAAGTTAATTAACACTGTGATAAAGTAAATGGCTATTATAGCTCAAAATTATCTTATTAAAACAGCAAATTGAACTCATTATATTGCACGCATTGTTCAAAATGAACCAACTCCTTACTCATGTTTAAAGCACTAAAATACTTTCAAAAGAAAAAAACATTTTTAACATTCAAGAGATTAAGTTCACAATAGATTAATGACATCTGTAAGACAATCCAATGATCAGAAACATAAAAATATTTATAAAGCATTGCCATGTCCTATTAAAATAGTTTCTGGAGACTTTTTCTAAACATTTCATTTCAGGTTATTTCTAGTCACTTGAAATATTATGAAATAATTGGTACATAACAGAAACCATTCATTTAATTAACATTTTATTTACCCATGAAAATGTGTTAAGAATTAACCTGTTAATCCTCTGTATATTGTTCTGTTTATTCTTGGTCTATTTGTTTAAATCCAGCTTAGTCCCATATACCTTGCAGTTTCCTCAATATTTTCCTTAATTTTGATCATCTACATTTGAAACAGGGTGATCAAAAAAGACTTTTTAACTTTGAATTTAACACATACAGGCCTGCTTCTCTCTCTGCAGCAGGCTACTAGCAGTTCCTTAGCACTTGCCTTTAACTTGAAGTGGATACACCTATGCAAGCTTCTCTCTTTCAGAAGCAGGCCGCAAACGGTTCATTAGCCTTTAGCCTTTACCTTTAACCTTGAACACCTCTGTCTGCTTCTCTCTATGAAGCAGGATACAAGCAGGCCATTAGCATTCTGTTCACCTTTACCATTGATATGCAAAAGCCAGCTACCAACTTCTCTCCGCTTTCTTTCCCTCTTTTGTACCTAAAAAGAAAAACTTAGAAACACAGTTTAAACTCTCATGGGTTCTTTCCACCATCCCCAGTCTTCTCAACCAAAATACCAAGTCAAAACAAGACTACAGTGAAGACTAATTTATTTCTAACAAAGTGATTTCCTAATTACTACAAAAGAAACATGTAAGTAAAACTCCGATTACATTAACATTGTCCAAAATCTTTCTTAGCATTGTCCAAAGTCCTTTCCCAGATTGCCCAAAAATCCTCAGTCTCTCAGTCCTAATCATCTCATCAATGTCCAGTCAGAGCCCATCTCCAGATGCTTGAAGACATGTTCCTTTGGCTACTCCCTTGGCTTGCTCCTCCTTGTCTTCCATGCTGTCTTCTCCTTCCAGGTAGCAGGAACTCCATGGTGCTGGACCAGCAAAGTTCACTTTCTTTTCAGGCCCAACTTTTGCACAGCCTCTTCCAGACACAAGTCAAACTCAGCAAAATAAACTCCAGCACGGAGTTCAAATCTGCAAACGCCTTAACTGCATTTAGCACACATGCTGCCAGTCTGGGTCATCCAAAGGCTGCAGGCCCCCAGGCCTTTTGCCACATGGCCAAGTCCACATGGCTCACATCTTTATCCTACAAAATGGTCGCTTCCAATCTCTCCTCCATTGAATCTTTCTCTATTGGATCTCCATATTGGAGTCTCTCTCTTTGTTTCCACATCCTTTATATATCCCAATTTCCCGTCTTCCAGGAACCATACCTGGACCATTTCACTTCTTCCTCCCCCCTGCATCTCCTTGAAGGGAAATTCCAACTAAGGTCATTCTCACATTTTAGCATACCTTCTTTGAAATCTGCAATCTTAAACAGGAGACAATGGGGGGGTAGCACCCTCTATCCCATTCACTGGATAATTTTTTCAGATGGGAAAAATATTATATGGATTTTTGATCAGATTAAAAATTACATAAAAGAATATTTTACTGAACATTACTGGTTAGTATAATTAAAATTCATTCAGTGACTTGGCAAATTAAAACTTTTTGGGAAACGTAAATTAATTTTCCAATTGTTGCGGAATAAATGTATTTAAGGTATATATCACTACTTGAATATAGGTTCAGGTACTTGTTTACTGAATAACTCTCTGGGAATCATTTTATCCCACATAACAACTGAGAAATTGACTTCCAACACAGCTTTATGTTTGCTGTACTAAACCTGTGAAACACACAAGACTTAGTTTCTGGTCAAAGCAGTGGTTTAGTTCTCATCTTATGGTCATTATGATTTAGGGAATTCCACTCCGTATAATTAAATTCCCTGAAAATCTTAACTGGAAATAATCTCTGATGTCAGTCCATCATACCAAGATCTGGTATGCAGATGCTGTATTTCACTCTAATGAAGTTGCAGTGGTAGTTGCATTGAAATCTTGACTTGGTTGGGAGAGTAAAATTGACAGTCACACTAAGAATAATAGCCGTTTTGATATCATTTTTGGGGGAATGACCTGCACTTGGTGATTCTGAGTTGTTTTTAATCTTTATTTTCCCAACAAATACCAACCACACATCTATTTGTTTCTCATATGTTGTGTACATATGGGTCCACTTATGAGGACCTACATATAAAAAGACCAGCATCCAACCCTTAGTTTTTGAAAAAGAGTAAAATAAAAGAAAATTGAAAGAGTTTTCCCTTCTGTCATGCAGGCAGAAAAAAATCCAGCATTACGAGTTGGTGTATTAATGTTTATCAGAATAACACCTCTTTTCATATGTTTTAACATTCATGACTATTGATAACTTTTGTTTGTTTTAGAAAAAAATTTTGAAAGTATCAAAATGGTAGCTGTCTGTTTGTGTGTGTGTGTGTAGGTAGGTAGGTAGGTAACAGGGTAATAAGAAAAGGAATAATAGAAAGAGGAACAAAGTGGAAATGACTGAGTAGGATAATAAACAAGAGAGGTACCTTCTTATAATCAAATCTATTTAAAGTGGTAAATACTGCTCATATAATGAAAGAACAAGAAATGGTTTATTTTTGAAATGAATACATTCAGACCATCATAACACTTAAACTAGCATCACTGGAGCTGAATGGAAACCTTTGGTTTAAATTTCTTAGCTGTATAGCTCAACTAAATATAAGCAATGACTTCCTGCAGAGGAAAATACATCATCAATGATTTTTAGTGTATCTCTTATGTTTCAAGAACTTTAGAGATTTGTTATTACATCACTATAAATTTTGCTTTAATTTTTAAATGTTTTATAATATTATTGTGATGAAATTTTATTTTCAGTTCAAACATGGTGACATTTTTATGCCTGTATTTTTTCAAGGCATTAAACTTGTATATGCCTTGAGAGTAAGCATTTGTATGTTGAGATAACATATGTTCTCAATAGGTAACTGACACATAAAGAGGAAAAATGTGATTTAATGAAGCAATTTCAGTATTTTTAACTTCGCATATGGTTTGAGAAGAAGATAAAATTAATAAACAATATGAACTAAAAGCTCACAGACAATACTACTTCTTAGGTTAGATTCCACTTTTTATGATATTTTAGTGTGATCATTGAGGTTTTCTTCTCTTTGAGAAATACACTTCGGAAAAAGCAATATTACAGAATTTTATTTCAATTCTGAAAATAGCTTAGCATGTCACTTTCTATTGTAATAACAAAGAAAATGAAACACTTTTTTTCATATTTCATATTAATTCACTCATCTATATTGAACTATGCTTTACCCAGCTGAATCTTTATGTTCTATATGTAATAAATGTGATGTAAGATCACAGAAATATTAGCCATCTGGAAAATATATGAAAATAATTTATCTCATAGAGAAAGTCTTCATGTTAAACTTGTTATTTCTACATCAGCTTTCTTTCTCCTTTTTATATTTAGAATCTTCTCAAAAAATAGTACAAAAATGTATTTATATGTGGATATATAACTATTGTTAAGTTTGATACTTGCCCTTAATTATTAATTGACCATGTGACATATCATTCTCTCTATTTGATTTTATTGAATATCTATGGTAATAATGTCTGCAGATGAATCATGTGCCAGTCAGACTCTTACCATTTTGCCTTCTGATAATTTTGGATGATTTGGGGATAAAATAGTATTTTGTTACAAATTTGTCTTCTCCTTTTCTGCACAGCATAGACATGTTACTTTACCATCTACTGGAGGCATCCCACATATCATGGCTAGCCTGGGTCTTACTATTTTGTCCGATTAAACAGTAGCCTTTTGAATCTTTATGCGACGAGTTCTACTGTAAAAATCTAGTTGACTTTTTGAAGTCTTTTGGAAAAGGGGAGTGAGAATTATCAAGCTGAGTCTTATTGAAGAACAGAAAGCTCTTAATTTCTAATGTAATGTTTGGAAATACATAATAGATTGGAGAAGGGCTTTTTTTTCAGAGCTATACCTAAGATGTATACCTAGAGTAAAGCTAGCAAGACTCTAAGCACATGTGTAAATGACAAAATGGGTCTATATATATATGGAAACGAGAAGGAATTCTGAAAGGCAATTTAAATAAGTAGCAATATGTATATTGATATTATCTAAGTGCAATGAATGTTTACCCTAAACAAATGTCTAATACTTATCTAAGCTATAAATTCTAATTTGTATTTTTAGGATGTGTTTGTGTTTGTGTGTATGTGCATATGCAGGCGCATGTTTTCGTGATTTCATATAACATTGTGTTTATGACATTAGTCTTTTGTCTTGAAAATAATCTGGTTTCCAAGGAGGATGACAAAATATTTACAACCCTTCTTATCTTCACTGTCTTTTCAATCACTAACAATTCTTCAAGGACACCAACTGTCATGACAAAACAAGTTGACAACATTTCAAAGATTACTTGAAATTTTTTGAAACAATAAATAAGAGATAAAGACAATTTGGCAATGTAAGTTGTGAAATAAAAAAATAACAGTGATTGTAATTAATGATTTAAATACTTGTTGGTATGATTGTACTCTGAATCATTCTTTGGTTACTAAGCAGCATTATTACTGATGCTTTCCAAGACTTCTAATTGTCAACTTAGAGTTTAATGTATGGGAGACTGTACTTTATATAAGTGAAAAATCAAGCTGTAGATAACTATTATTAGTAGTAAACATATATTCAAATATGTGGGAAATAAAGAATACAATAAACACAGTAAGCAATCATAATTTGGCTCTCCTGGCTGTGAATTTTTGACAGGGTGCATATCCAATAAGAAACAAACAAACAAATTCCAGGTTTAAAAATGTTACTGAACTCGCACATGCACATTTTTGTCAGATTAGAAAAAAATACTAATATAGTGTTCAATTGGAGTAAAAATGAATTGTTTTATATATGATACCATGAAGACAGTAACCTGATAACCCATCCTCTGAAAAGAATTTGACCAGTTCTTATATATGTCAGTCATTACAGAAAGTTGCAGGCAAGTATTTTGGATACAGTGAGGAAAATGATATGATATGAAAAAGGATTATGGAAATGAAAATTAAAAACATCAATTAATATGAAGAGGACTTTATTAATGTATGCTGCAGAGATGAACATAGGCTAACTGAATAATCAAGAAAGTAAATTAATGAGGAATAGAAAGAAGAAAGATATGTTAAATTCTAGTTTTCTGGCTTGTGTGGCAGAACAGATGCAACACGAAAATTAGTAAGACAAATGTTAGGTCAATTTGGGGAACTCTGGGGCACCAGGAACACTGTTTTCATTTGTTGTACTGATAGACATTGGAGATCTCAAAAGGCAGATAAAAAACATAAATCTGGAGTTCAATGGGCCAATTTGTGCTAGTGATAGGATCATGAAAAGTCTTCAAAACTGTATTCAATGAAGTCATCAATTAATATTAGAAAAAGAGGAATCTGGAAAAAATTCTAGGAGACAATTTCAATAAAGCATAATAATGTTATAATACTAGATAAACAGATTTGAAAATGTATTTTGGGGATTATTAAAATGGAGGTCAAAAATATCGAAAATACTTTTCTGATAGAATCAGTTGAAATGGCAGGAACCTTTTTTATTCTATTAAAGGTATTGACCTTTACCCTCTGTCCAGTTTTTGCACAGTTGCCACACATTCAACAATATCTTCCTGTGCTCACTTATTCAGGAAAACATTTTTTGATCTTAATGTCAGTTCAAATCTCATATTATATGCTCTGATTAAAAAGCATAATATTATATACTCCATAATATAAGCATTTTATGGGATTATTTACCAATCCTCATTCAATATACTTTTAAATGACATTAATATCCTTCCCTGAAGATTTAATCATCTAATCATCTAATCTTCAGGATTAATCCTGATTTAATCATCTAATCTTCAGGAAGATTAAATCTTCAGGAAAGCGAGATGATACCTACTTTTACATTGTGTTCTTATCTTGTTATTTCTTTTGATGTTTTCATTTATTTTGGTTTTGAAATACCTAGTACTAATTTTCCATGGCTTTTACCTCTATAAGAAGCTGCTGACATTTTCACAAAATATAGGTTTACCTCCCCAGAAATAAAGAGGCAAATTCTACATCCTTATCCATGCTTTGTAATATCAGTATTTGTATGTTAGCCATAAAACAGTATTTATCAGTATCTCATAGTGTCAATGCTATGCACTGCGCTAAGGACTAATGATACTGCACCTCTTCTCATGAGCCTCTTTGCTATTTGAATATATTCTTTCTTAAAATGTCTATATTGTGCACATTGCTAAATAGAGTTGTTTATAATTATTGAGTGTAGTTAGTCTTTATATATTATTGACATGGAATATTTCTCAGATATGTGCTTTCGAAATTTTTTCTCCCACTGTGTGTTCTGCCTTTTAGTTTTCGTATTAGTTTCAAAAACAAAACTTTTATTAGTTTACAGCAAGTCTAAGGATTCTAGCTTCATGTCCTAAAAGATCTTTTCACTATCCATGATGAAAACACTAATAATGATCCTTTAGTTCTGGATATTCTTCGCTTATACCTTTCAGTCAATTCTTACTACTTCATAGCTTAATCCACTGTCATATAAGACTAGATCAGTAGGTCGTCGCCAAAACCACATTCCCTCCCCATATATATGGAAGCTTGTCCTTCATTTTATTCAGTTTCTCCTTCATAGGACTCTGGTCAGCAAAGCCTAACTTCCTTGATCTTTCAAAACTATATCTTCAACTCAGTTTTCTGTATCCTCAACTCAGCAAAATTTGTGTTCTATGCTGGGTTTTGTCCCCTCTCTACATCAGTACCTGGATCTATGTAATTAAAGGATTTACCTTGTTATTTCCCCTGTCCAAATGATCACCTCCCTCCATCATCCCTTTCCCAATGTCTTCAAACCATTGTTCATTGTATTCTAAGTTATTAGTTACTGAAAAGGAAGAGTAAATCTTTTTGTTCTTACCCATTTTGAGCAGGAACATTAATTTTTATCTTCCTTAACATCGGAAGTAATATAAAAATGCCATATTGAGTGGGTTGACTTAAATGTTTCCATTTAAACAAATAATTTTAATACCATATACAGAATATACAGATTCTAATATATTGTTTGAATTATTTATGTAAATATTGCATCTTCATAAATTCAATCTGTTCCTTTAAGTATAATGTGAAGACAATTTTCTATTTGTATGTGACCCCTCTTTTTCTGACTTACTTTTAGCTTTTAATTGACATCTCCTCTTGGCTGCTTCATAAACTCTTCAGCAATCTCTCAGTGCCAGATTATCCTTACCAGACACATTTTTCCTTAGAGATTCAGTATTTGGCAGAGTATAAGGTAGGATTCAATAATCACTCAAGGCTATTTAGTTTGAGTAAGACTGAATTAAATTACTTTTAAGGATCTTAGCTGCCTCATTCAGTTATAGACAATTTAAGGCAGTCATAGACAATTTAATCAATCCACATTCATTAGTTTCCTGTATGGTCCACCATAGAAATCTTTCTAAAAATTGTATTGGATCATATAATCACCCCAATTACAGATTATATTTTACACTGCCTAGAGGACAAAGCTGAAACTCTTGAAAATGATATCTAACACTTCAAAATGTTGAGTATAATTTATAATTCCAGCTTCTAAGTTTTCTAAATTTCTCCAAGAGTAGTATAATGGTGGTTAAGTTTGTGGCTTTCAGAGTTACATGTTTTAATTTCTTAGCTATACTTTCACATACAATTTACAAAAATGTTGTAAGTTTGAGTTTGGAATACTTATGTAATGAGTATAGGTTATAACAGTGGTGCCTACCTCATACACTTCTGAGAAATAAATGAGAGTTTCCTACAGCTATCCTAACATATATGGCACTGAGTAAGTACTCATTAAGCAATTGCTATATTTGTTTTACTCACAATCAGCTTCTTAGAGTTTCAGAGTAAACATAAATGCAGTGCTGATTTTGCTCATATAGTCCTCATATGTATATGGATTTTTTATGTCATTCTCATGTATATTTAAATTATTAAATTTAAATTAAATTTTTTTAAATTTTTAAAAATTAAAAAAAAATTAATTATTAAATTTAAATTATTAAATTCAAAACCACTATTATCTGCCTATAAGTAGAAGTATTGTTTTTCTTCTTTACAGTCAAATAACTCAGTGTTAATACCACAATTATGTGGCTGTATTTACACTGAATCACCACTATATTTGCTATCCACACTATTTTTCATGCTCATTCAAAATATATAGGAAATTTGCAGTTGATCTGAGTCTATTTTCAAATAAAAAATTGTGTGTATAAACTCATATATATTAATATCTAAGAGTCTCTTTATTCCCATACTTAAAATTTTTTCCCTGAAATATTTATTTGTTGAAAATTAAAATTTGAAGATCTGTTATCTTTTTGAATTTTTGAAAATTTTCTTACATCAAATTTACTCAAACAGATAACATTTCTATACTCATGAAATTAACAATGTGGATGTTAATTACTTATCACAAACGTAATTACAGACTTTGATAGTTATTACATAAAATTAAAAATTATTTTCTAGTTACAAAAATAAATATATCTTTTTTGAATGTTCTCTGAGTTGGTGAATCAAATGATGATGTGAAGCATGACTAGAAATCAATCTGTTTAAGACTGTAAGGAAAGAAACATCTAAAAACAGTAGTAAAAAATCGCCTTCTTAGCGCAGTGGGCAGTGTGTCAGTCTCATAAAAACAGTAGTAAATTGTTTAGTTCATATGGTGGTATCTGGACTTATGCTACTACTTTAAGTCATTAGAGATATAGGCTGAAATGTGTAGTTAGCATGATTAAAATTACAATTAAAAGTCACTTTAGCAGAAGAAAGACATTGTGGATACTTCATTGAAAGGTAGCTGAAATTTATGTGAAAATAAGACTTCATTCATTTATCAAAGTGTGAGATGATCGAGGCTTGGCTATTTATTGTATTGGAGATGAAGAGAAGAGAAAGGAAGAGGAGGAGGAAGAGGTGGGGTAAAGTAGGAGGTGAAGTAGAAGGAGAAGAAATGGAGGAGGAGAGGAAGAAGGAGAAAAGCACTAGTAAGTAGGTTTTATCCATTGATAAAACTGATGATGGGATGAATAAATGTTAAGTGATGAAGAATAAAGAATGACTACTGCTCGCTGGCACCTACATACATGAACTGATGTAAACATTTTGAGATGATGGTTATGCTCTAATTCTGAAGAAAACCCTACTACCTCTCATCATTTTGAACTTAAGTGAGATTTTCTAAAAAAAAGATAACCTAATCTTATCTGAAGAGTGTGATCCTATACCTCTAAATCACGCTATGTATCCAACAACAACAACAACAAAAAATCAGTGAAAGATAATAATAGTATACAGAAGTAGAATTGGTAAAATTTTTGGATCACAGAATAAATCTTCTCTTAATGTATGGATGAACCGCCATTGTTTTTCAATAGTTATACCAATATACACTCCCAGCAACAGTTTAGAAGGGTGCCTTCTTCTCTATATCCTCATCTGTAACTCTTATCTTTTTGATAGTAGCTATTAGAGCAGATGTGAAATAATAACTCACTGCAGCTTTGATTTGTATTTCTATAATAATTTGGTTTGTATTTCTATAATAATTCTATAATAATTGTATTTCTATAATAATAAATTCTATAATAATTTCATGTGCATGTTGGTCATCTGCATATCTTTGGAATATGCATATCATTTATCCATTTTTTGATTCAATTCTACTGTCAAGTTATATATGTTTTTCTATAAATTTTTGAGAGTAACCCCTTTCCCAGATACATGATTTGCAAGTAAGGTATTTTAAAAGTAAGCTTTACTAATTTGCAATTATTCTTCATTCAACTGTCAATAAAACAGTTTAATATTTTTTTTCTCAAAAAGGGTGTGTGTGTATTTCTGATCCATTTTTATCAGAATGCTAAGGCAGTTAATAATTGTATTAACATTATAGTTGACATAACACAATAGTACAAATATGTATACATCTTTCTAAATTCATCAAGATAAATCCACATGATTTTAGTACAATTTTATATATAATAGAATATCCTGGGTTGGATGTAAAATTGTTAGAGCTAAGGTATTGTTTAATCAAAAATGTTATCCTTAAGAAAGGGATAGAATTATCCTTAAATAATTAATATATTTTACAGTATTGCTTAAATTTCTACACAGACAAATATCACTTTTTCAAATATCAATTTACTTTTAGGAGCTTTATAATTAAATCCATATAAATATTCAAATAAATAAGCATTTAAATTATTTAATGATCACATGTCCAGGAATTGTAAAAATATATAAAATAATTATTCTTTATAGGACTTAAATAATCTAAAAAAATAGATATATCACCTCATGGTAATATTTGAAAATAAATTTGCTGAACAAAATAAAATTTCTTGAAATTTCTCTTTTCAAAAGAATTTTCATTTTAGTCCACTTGCTTTTTGTCCCTCCTCAAAATGATTTCTAATATCTTAAATGATTATTTGGGTATAGAAAAATTATTCCCTGCAATTAATTCATGTGGGTAAAATGATTTTCTTTGTGACTGTATAAACAGTTATCTTTTTTTTTTTAGAAATATCACCATTAGTACATTCTTTAAAAGTGTCAATATAAAAAATCTATCTATTAAAACTGATTGAAAATATGGAACACAATCAGACCTACTTCATGAAATTCTTTTTGCAGTACTTATTAAAGAAAACAAGAAAATTTAAGAAGAGTCTGAAAACATTTTACCCTCATGTTGTTTTGTATAAATGGGGCCCAAATGCACCAATCAGAATAACTACCCTTTTATTCTTTGACTCTATACTGTGTGTACTCAGAACCACAACTATGGGGGGAAAGTTTTACAAACATTCATAAGTCACCATACCCTTTCCATAGTTCTTGGCAACCTTCTACACAGTAGGAACTATGAAAATGAATGCCAAATCCTCACGTTCCTCATATAGTTTCTAACAGCTGCAAACCCTTAAGCTCAAGTGCAGCTGCCTTGAGAACTACTGAAAAGGCCCACAAAGATAGCTACACAGATTACATATGTTCAATAACTTTTGAGTGATAATAAGAATATGTGGTTATATTAAGGTCATTAGACAGAAAGGAAATTACACAAACAATCTCTAATTGACCTTTCAGGGAAAGTCTGATCTCCCTTATTGTGTCTTCATTAGTCTCCAAATTATCTACTTTTGTTAGATTATATATTCTTTCAAAACATAAACCCACACTAAATAGAGTGCAATTATATGGGTTCTGTTAGTGTCTGCTTTCTGATTTGTAATTTTCTGAGGGAACCTCTTGGAACAAATAATTTCTGAAAAATCTAAAGCTACCCCTGGTACCATACTATTACAAGGGATATATGCATACACCAATGTGGAGAATGGAACCTACCAGACATCTGAGCTAGAATATATAAAAATAAAGAGCAAATTCAAGTAAAACCCGACATCTGATAGAAATAACTTAAAACATTGTCTTCCATTTTTTAAAAGCTAGATTTGACCACGAAGTTCTCTTATTCCCAAAGATCAAAAGAAGTTCAGTTAATACTTTAAATCTTTTTTTCCCTTTCTAAGAATGTAAAAAACTCTAGACATTTTGAATTGTCCTTCAATTTTTTTTTCAGCTTTTACCCTTTTCAGTTAGATGAAAACTATTAGGTCTATGTCAAGAGATAATGTGTCATTAAAAATATTGTGTGTTGGATATGGGCAAACTGAATCTCTAGCTTAACTATTGGAACACATTATATTAATTTATGACAAATCTCTGTCCTTAAACTTTCATTTCTTTGAATACTCATCCTTGGAAACAAGTTAGAATCCTGAGGTTAGAAATCAGTGAAGTCTAAGAATAAATTAAATGTGAACTAAGGCTAAAGAATATTTAAATTTGGGGGCATTATAAAATTTAAGTGATAAGAATATTAACATGTTAGCAAGCAATTTCTAGTGTTGATTCTCAAAAACCAGAGAACTATATTAAAATAAATAGGGAGACATAATTCTAAAAACATTTTGTTTAATGTATAACTTCTTCCTCATTTATACTTTAGCTATAGTTAAAATGAACAAGGAAGTCCACAGATTTGTGTTACTTAGTATTTATAGTGACTATCTTGGACTCTGTCATATTATGTGCAAGCTCTTATTTTTCATTCCAGCTATAGTCACAGAATCATTTACCCCACTACTATGTTATGTAGAACATTTTCACCATTATATATAATCATACAAATATTTAAACATATATACATATTAATGCATAAAGTATACCCATACATAGTATATACATGTTTGCATGTATATATAAATGTCTGTGAATATATCTAATATCAAATGTAAATGTGTGTATATATGTAAACATTGTGAGAATAGAGAAATATTTTTATAAATTAAGCTTGTTTTAGAACTTCAGTTTGGATAAAATTATTTTAGCCCTCTGGTAAGAGTCAATGTTGCTGAATAGTACATTCATAATTCTACCTCAAATGTTGAATTTCAAGACATCTCATTGCTTCCTGTAATCCATTCTTTGGGAAGCATCATGTGCTAAGCAGTTCTGCATGCACATGTAGATCAAGATGAATGTTTGCCAACCCTCCTTTCCCACACTAAATGTAGTGAGAAGTATGACTTCAAACCCAGCTGCACAAGGCATTTAAGGATCTAGGGAGATTCTTTATCAAGGAGTTTCCAATGATTAGGAATGCAAGCTTGCTTCATTCAGATCTCAACACAATGATTTCTCCCTCTAAAGCCTTTTTATATTAAATTGAATTTGAATCCATTCCTGGGTGAACTTTAATCTTGAACTAATTATAACTCAATGCTCCCGGGCATCAGTAGTCTATGTGGCTCAGGATATGGTTTTGAAGCACTGCCAGTTGAATGCTGCAGAATATGGTACACAATAGAGTCCTGGTCAAATAGCGTTTTAGGTGACAAGATGAGAATTACCTGTCTTCTCTGAGTAGAACTTTTTTATTTTCTCTTCAAATACCTGTTTTAAGAGATGAAAAATACAGATATGCATGTAGGCATGGGTCTGTATAATTTGTTGTATTTGTAAATATATTAAACATGTATCAACATAAATGCAACATGCACAATATTTTTTTTTTACTGTTTTGACAGTTGTTTTAGGACCTAAAAATAGATGGCATAAAGTAAATTTGTCATTTGGATAGTACTAAAAATAAATTGTATTAAGGCTGATTATGTATCTGTCACACCAGTTTCTTTATGTTAACCTAATGCTATTTAAAGTAGTACAATTTTATCTCTTTTTGAGAGTTGATAGAGGCATAGAATAAGTTATTTGTCCTAAGTTCTGTAAGAAAGATAAATTAAGTTTGGAGAAGGTATTGGCATGATGCTGATAATAACTATGTTATTCTTAGAAAAATTATATTTTATTTAGATTTCCTAAAGAAAATTGGGATGTATACACATATACCCACATATATACCATCCTAATATATATGATATAATTATATATATATATATATATATATATATATATACATACATACATACATACATTTCTTTGTTTCCCATATCTCAAGCTGGGCAGCCTGTTTGACAAGATTGCAAGATACCCTACCTTACTTCACGGGTATACGTATGTGCGCACACATACATGGGAACATTTTATTATTCTTTCCTAGGCCTACTTCAGGATGTTTCTCTAAAGTATTGGAGTTCTCAGTTTGCATGCCTGTGTAGATGACAAGACCCTTTGGTGTTTGGCTCCACCTCCTTAGGAACATTTCTCCCACAGACTCATTGAACACTGTCCTAGTGTATGTAGATAAAATGGAGGTTGTAAAATGCAGTTCATGTTTTCATTCTTGCTTTGACTGAACATCTGCTCACCCAAGACCAGCTTTTTTTAGTTCCATCTACTCATTACTATGGTTACCATGGTATATACTCTATTTTAGGCCTGTATCTATTGGCGTGTGGCCATTCTCTCCCAGAGGAAAAAAGAAAAAGTTTTCCAGAGCCAAAGTGGCCTTCTATTCAGTAAATATGGTAATTCTTGCCTATGCTAAATTTCCTCTCCTCCCCTTTCCTTTTATGTTTGGTGTTCTTCTGTTTGGAAAGGATCTTTCCATCCAACTTTTTTGTGTGGATTTAACCACACATTTTCTACTTAATTACTCCCTCTGTTTTGAAAAGTTTCCCCTTAATTGCACTCATATAAGGTTTGTTTCTATAGTCATAGTGGTATTTAAATGTGACAGTTGCCTGATTATATTCTTCTAAAGATGGTCTCTAGGAAGAAGAAGCTCTAATATTTCTTGAAGATCATGCTGCCGCTAAATTTCAGCCACACTATAGACCTGTGCTCTCTAGTAAGATAGATATATATGCTACTTGAATTCCTGAGCTGTGGCTATGCTGGTCTGAGTTATTGAATAGACTTTGAAGATTTTATAAGAAAAAAGTATACTATCTCAATAATTTCAGATTGATTGTATGTTGAATTATAAAATAATAGTTATATTAAGAACAATAAAATATATTCTAATAATTTCACCTTTTAAAATTGTCATTGCTGTTTACTAAATTAATGACTATGAATTTAAAATTAAAAATACTATAATTTGAAGTCTGGGATAGTAATACCTCCATTTTCTCTTTTTTTAGTCAGGATGTTTTTTGATGTTCTAGGTCTTTTGTTATCCCATATGAATTTCAGTAAGTTCTACCTCTTTAAAGAATGTGGCTGGGATTTTTCTAGGACTTGCATTGAATCTGTAGATTGTTTTTGGAGGATGGTCATTTTGATGATGTTGATTCTTCCAATCCATGATCAGGGAATGTCTTTCCATTTCCCTATGAAAAAGATACTTCTCCAAAGATGAAATACAAATGGCCAACAGGCACATGAAAAACTGCTTAACATTACTAGCAATCAGGGAAATGCAAATCAAAAACACAACGTGATACCACCTTACACCACCAGTAAGAATGGCCCACATCCAAAAACCGGGCAATAACAAGTGCTGGCGGGGATGTGGAGAGAAAGGAATACTCTTACAATGCTGGTAGGAATGTAAACTGGTCCAGCCACTATGGAAAGTTGTGTGGAGGACCCTCAAATTAATGAAAATGGAACTACCATTTGACTCAGCAATCGCCCTCCTGGGAATCTACCCAAAGGAGACCTCAATGCTTGTACAAAGGGACACCTGTGCTCGGATGTTTACTGCAGCACTATTTATAATTGCAAAGACATGGAAGCAATCGAAATGTCCCAAAACAGATGACTGGATGAAAAAGATGTGGTGTATATACACAATGAAATATTACTCATCAATTAAAAATGACAAATTGGATGATTTTATGGTAACATGGATGTACCTAGAAGAAATCATATTAGCAGAAATAAGTCAAAAAGAAAATGACACCAAATGGTTTCACTATTATATGGGACATGGAAAAGATAAACAAAAAAACATGAAGAAAAGTCAAAACAAACTAACAACCACAACTCAGGGGTGTGGGGAACAAGGTGGGAATGGTCAGTAGGAAGGGAGGTGAACCCCGGGAATTACAAAGATGTGAAATTTATATATAAATTATTTTATAAAAATAAAATTAAAAATATAGCTCATGTTATACTATAATTAGGTAGTGCTGCTTTAGACTATTTAACATAAACCAAAACCAAAAATATTATCTTTATTATCTATATTTTTGCTGTCAGTTATAGTAATTTCTTTGTTTAAATGTATGTATTCATTTTTATAAAGGATTGTTTTCAAAGTTGTGTCTGGATTTACCAAGAAAATATAAATATTATATTTATTGGAAATGTATATATAGTGAATGTGTGAGATAGGTATGAACAAATATATATATACAAAATATATAAGTAATTATATATACAATATATATAATATATACAAGCAATTTCGCAAGTACATTATATATTCTAGTAATATACTACATATTTTATTTGCATATTTATGCAAATTTCTAGTTGAACTAATATATTATCTTTCACACTATACTAGGAGTATAAAAGGATGAAAGTATCCTTTTATCAAGGAGTACACCTTTTTCAAAACACTCATATGAACAATGTGAAAAATAAAAAATCATATAAAACTCATGCATTTTGGTATGAAATGAGAGGGGCCCATTAAAATACCTTAAAAATATTTATACAAATTTAAGTTTATATCTACATTTTAAGTCTGTTGCCTTAGGTTCCACATGTGATATGATCGTTAATCATATGTTCGTAGTGGGAAAGCAAAAAATTTAAAGAATTCTAGCAATTAGAGACTTTCTCCTCCCCACCATCTCATGTAACTAACAGATGAATTTCAAATTATTTCAAGTATTTAGTTTCATTAAGAGTAAGTCAGGACATTGTGAAGCATTTATAATAAAATGTATATGCCCAATATTAAAAACTTTAATGCATTTTACTAATTTTTTTATCAAAAAGGTCAAAATAAAAATATATTATTATAAGCTATTTCAATTTTTAAATTTAATTGTATAATTATATATTAACTTATGAAGAATAAATAGATTCAACTTTCTGGAAAACACTGTCACCTGTAAAACATTGTGAAAAATATCTCAGGTGAAAAATATGTTAAACTTACTCTAGCATTAATTGTGAAATACAATATTACCATGAACTCTATACCATAATGGATACATTAGTAATTACAAATTATAAAAGTTTTAAGTATCAAAAGTTATATAACAGTATAAATGGCAAACAAATTTGCATTTGTAAGCAACTCACCCCCAAAAAGATCTATTCAGACTTGGAATCCTGTAGACATAACTTAAAATAACTGTGGTTTAGAATTAGTTCTTGATTTCTTGCTGTCTTTTAGCCAAATAACCTAAAAAGAAACGATTGTTCTTGGCATTTGCTCAATTGTTAGAAAAGGTGGGCATGGATGTTTACTTTTCACAGGACACTTGAATTTTAGGCATGTTCCAAAATCTGTTAAAGGAGATAACACAGACCTGAACATGAAAATAAATCTCTTTGGTATATTAAGTTTCAGTTTATGTTGCTGGACCACAATGTCATATGGGATATTCAAAAGTTGTTTCTTTTTAAGGTTTAAAAATAACTTCCTTGATGCCCCAAGGCCTAGAATTCATTTAAATTATAACAGATACTTAGTCTGTTTGTGTAGCATATGTCTTGGATAAAAGTTGCAAACTGAAAACAAAGGCTGCTCCATAAGTAGAGTGTCTTTGAGAATTTCCTTCCTTTAAAATATTTCAAATTAGCATACTTATCAATACATCTTTTTGAAATTCTGGCCTTTGAATTTTTGAATTTCTTGGCTTTTATCTGAAAAACAATTTTTTTTTGAGTGTGGGCCTTTTGTGGCAAGCAGATGGAGTTTGAAAGTTTGAAATAATCATGAACATTTTTTGTAACTATTAATCAAAGCCATTACCACTCCTTGATAATTTATTGTTATAATTCCTTCTTAGCAAGAGGATTTTGATGAAGAGCCCACTGAAAAATCAATATTGTGGAAAACATTAGCATCAATTTAATGTTTAGTGTTACTTGTGGTTGAGTATTAGCCAATAGAGTGTAATTTCCCTACATTTTCTTTCTATAATCAGGTGGAACACTAGATTATGGATATTCAAGGGAGCGTGTTACAAGGTTTGTGTTGAGGAACTGATAGTAGATTCAAATGAGAATGTTGAAGGGTGGTGGTTCTATGATGCATTTACATATTGACACATTCACTATTGTTGTTCCTATTTACTTTAGGAGTTCCATCAAAGTCAGATTTTGTCTTAAAAATATTGTTATGGTAGTAACTAATGATTAGCTAAATCCCAAATTCAAGACCTGAAATATAAGGTCAGATTAAATTATGACTTTAAAGAAAGTTTTATCTTTCTTATCTTAAATAATATAATGATTTACAATTCAATTTCATTAAGTCATTTCATTGATAACATACCTGCAGTGAACAAAGAATTTGGAAATAGTCTGTTTGGGTGTACAAGATAGTAGTTAGTCAATATTCCCAAGAACTCTAAATACTTAGTCTGGAGTAAGAGTTAATATGTAGTGTTCACTTTATATCTTCTACATTGTTTTTCTGAGTGTGAAGTGTGGCTCTACTTCTCTGTTTTTCTATCTTGAAGCATATTTGCACATATTTCATTAACAGAGCATAGGAAAAACAAACATGAGGTTGATTATGTCATAGACATATATTAGTTTCTTCATATTAAGATTATATGTTCTCTTCTTGATTTTATTCAGAATCTCAGTTTGTTCCAGGATCTATTCATTTGCGGTGCAATAGATCACCAGGATCTATTCATTTGCAGTGCAATTGATCAATATTATGAAATAATAATAGAAGGGCCATTGTGAACAAGAATTCAGAATTGTGTAACTCATACCCATATTAGCAAATTGCCTGATTCGATGAACTATCTAGTCTTTCAATCCTTGGTTGCAACTTTCTCTGAAAGTACACTGGTAAGGAGTAACAAGCAATGGTAAAAACAAGTTACTCAGTGGAAAAAGAAAGAAATGGAGCCCATTTATGGTAAATTTGTGACTAATTTTTGTGGGAAAGACTAGTAGGACTCAACATTTGTATTTGTTTATTTATATTTTTTGGTTCAATATGTTCATTAATGCAAATTAAATTCTTCCCAATGTGCCAAAACATTTTGCTAATAATTGGGAAATACTTTAATGGGCTTTTGTCCATATTTCTATTTTATTTCTGCAGATTAGACTTCCTTTCCTTTCATTCTCCCTTTTTTCTGTCACTAAAGGAGCATGCCACACGCACATAGACTTCATTCCCTCTTATTACTTGCCAGCTGTAAGGCTGAAACGCCAAGATCTAAAATGTGTGGGTTTTTTTTTTTTGTTTTTGTTTTTTTTGTTTTGTTTTGTTTTTCAAATAGCAACAGCAACAACATCTGGATTTATGCAACTTTAATCTTGACTGATTTTCTCATTTTCCTTTTTGGCCTTCCAGGCACCTGTGAATGTCCTGCACACATACAATGACATCAAACCATACTTAGAAATATGATTCCCTTGGTATAATAAACAATAATTAGTTAAAAGCATATGAAACCACAAACTGCTACTTTATTAATAAAGTACAAAATCAGTGTATTGTAGATAAGGTCAATGAAAACAACTTAAAGATTATGTAAATTTAAAACTGTTAATGAGACTAGAGTCACCTGAATCTTTATTTTCAAAATGTAGTATAAAATTATGACCTGGTATTAAAAGGAGAAACACACCTTTTGTCTTGTTATAAAATATTAAGCCTTGATTTCAAGCTAAAAGGACTTTTGGAAGGAAGCCAAAATAATTTCCAAATACCCCTGGCAAATTTCTTAATCATTTGAGATCTTTTTTCTTTCTTTTTTATATCTCAAAGTTCCTGAAACTTTTTTGAACTTCAAGATGAATGACTGCAAGGGGGAGTTGGAGATTATTTTAAAAAGCAATCAATATTTTCCTAAAAGAAAATTATGCCAATCACAGTATCAACTGCTTGAAACTTCATTTTATGGATTTCTACATAGGTCACCATATTTAACTATAAAACCTGAGTAATAGACTTTGATCTTTGACACTGAGCTGTGTATGATTCTGGGCTTCCCCTCTACCCTCCACCCCCTGTTAGAGACTTGTCTAATAAAGGTCAAACACAAGACAAAATCCATTCAATACTTTCAATCTTCTTTGAGTTAATAAAATCCAAATCATTGTTTTCTCAGAGTGGAAAGGATCATTGTAGCTAGCATGAGCTCATAGAAGAGTTGAATGAAAAATTATGCTTGTAAAATTCTAAGATACCTGGTCATTTAATTCTGGAAAAAATGAATTAAGTTTTCCCTTCATGTTCTATGTGGAGGAAAAAAGTGGTAGAAAATAATTAATACAATCAAAGGGAAAAGAATATTTTGCATAATAAGGGAAAAATAAATTAGGTAATAGTTTCTCAATGATTAAATACAGGAAAGTGGACTTATCTTATTTCACCTGCTCTTAAATTCTGTCTCTATCTTCAAAATATTTATGTTTAACCCTAAACAAGTGATCATTATTGGGAGTAGTTAAAAATGAGCCAATATTATTGATTCAATGTATACACTTATTGTATGTTACTCCACTCTTTGTAATGTTTTCAAAATTTTGATGTTAGATGCCCTAATTGTTCAAAAGGTGCACTACACAAATCCTTTATCTTATTCATATACTTAAGTTTTGAATTAAGAAATTATTATTATCACTTTATAAATTGTGCTACAAAATATACCATAAGTTATATCTATATCAAAGATTTTTGGGGGTCATTTTGAATTTCCAATTTAGTATTTTTTGATAATGCAACCACAAAAGAAAGCAATAGAATGTATAGGGCACTTTGAACATTTAGGGTATATATAGGACAATCGAACATTTAAAGCATAAAAGATCAATTCCTGTTTAATATAAGCCACTGTTTTAAAATAAATTGAGTGAAACTGGTATTTTGTTTCATCTACTTGAGTCACTTATAAGAATCTGTGATTTGTATGCCCTACCTTTATCCTTGGCCATTAAGTAAAAATGTGGGGCATCTGATATTAATAATGATTTGCCCCAAATACAAGTAATTGAATAAATATTGTATCAGGGCGCATCAAATAAACCAAGTAAAAAGTCCCAAATTTGCCAGAAAAGTGATACAATAAAATCATGGTATATTAGGACAGTGCATCATTTAAAGACTTCAAAGAATTCCATATGGAGGTACAAAAAAAAAAAATTAAAGTGTGTAATATAAAACAACACAACTATTGAAATTATCGACTGCATTTCTTATTTTTTTGTGTTATGTACTACTGATTATAACGATTGTTTTTTAGAGACATTTTTTATAGGAGTTGACAGACAAAACCATAGACTCAGTCTTATTTCAGATTCTTATATTTGTTTACTTGTAATATTACAATGATCACCTGATCTAATATTACAATGATCACCTGATTCTTCTCATTTCTGGTTGTGTTTTTTTTCTGAAACGTTGCTATGGTCTTCTTTCTCAGCTGAACCAAATCTTCCTCAAATCTTTAGCAGTGTCAATGTCTTACCTCACTTGCCTACTGTTTAATGATAATGTTTCTTTGAAATAAAAAACTTGATGTAATTTCTTTAACAAAGTTCTCACTGTCTGTATTCCTTTATCCCTATTACCCCTGATTGGAATATGCTTCTTGGATTTGTTAAAACAGCTCAGCTACACTCCTTTGTGTCTGCCACATATGATTGTTCTTTAAACACCTAGGTTAAAAAACTAGTCCAGGAATTCTGTGATCATGAGATGCAGTTATTCACATGGTAGTACCTAAATCTTCAGTTTAGTTAACATTTTTTGTACTCCTATTTTAATTGTGTTTTCCTCCTATACAAGTTAGATGATGATTTCCTTCCTATTGATTAACTTCAGTGGGTCTATATCATCAACAGAGATTTCTTTAAGTATTTTATGTACAGCAATATCACATTTTCCTAAAGATAGAAACATTTCACATATGAAGACTTCTTTTCCTGCAAGTTTTAATCTATTTCCTTTGTCTTCACTCCCAAACTCCTTTGCTTTCTCCTTTTATTTTTTTCAAGCACTAAACATTTATTATATGCCAGAAACTTCTCTAAGATATGGTGTTAAAGGGGTCATTAGAAGTTATTTATGGTTATCCAGCTCTCTTGTGACAATACAATTGAGTTTTTGAAGTATAAAGATGGGGACACTGAAATGTTTTTCTCCAAATAAACTGCCATAAAAAATAATTGGCCTCTATTATTTCCAGTCCCTACTCACTAGACCCATTTCAGGTTTCCTGGTTAATGGTCCTACATATTTTACTGGATTTTTTATTCCTTTATAACTTACAAAAATACTTATTGAAACAAAGGAAATTATATGCAATAATAAAAATAGATTAAAGATAGTTACCCACACATTAAAGATTTAATTAATAAATCTTAAAACTATAATCTATCAACCATGATCCCAACAAATTAGAAAAGTTATAATTATCTTTGGTCCTATTTATTTTGTGATAAGTGCATGCAAATATTTTGTTGTCCTCATTATTCCAATTTTGAATTTTTTCACTGGCTAAAAGAAAACAGCCTTGAGTGTTGTCCATTCATCAAAAGATCATGTACTGCAGTAGCTTTTCTATATTGATATTTGTTACTTTTGCATGTTTTCAGTCTTGAAATCTGTGATTAACTGCTATATCCTTTCCATTGGCTAACAGAGATGAAAAATTTTAAACTCAGTTAGCTCAAAATAATTCTACTGTGAAAAATTAAGCTCAGCATATCTATAAAGCAAAACAGTTTTATAAATAATGATTTTACAGGGAAAATTTCTTACATAGAATTATTCTAATGAAACCTACAGGAATCAAAAATGATTTTACATACTCTTATGCTTTGTTAAAAATTATGCATGTGAATGATCTTTATATAATTGTTGGCATACAACAAGAGCTCGCTCAGTCTTTCTCCACCTCCTTTGCCTTTCTGCTTTACTTTCTGATTTTATTTCTGTCTCTGTGTCTCTGTCTCTGTCTATGTCTCTGTCTCTGTCTCTCATTTCCTTACACTGTCTATCATGGCACCACATTATCTCTGAACTCTTCCCTGATTTTCCAATTAAAACTAAACACATCTTAATTGATACTTTGTTTTAAAGATCTTTTGGAATTTTCTCATGTATACATTTCAGTTCTTGGTAATAATGTTGCTCTACTGAGGGAAGAATTAAATTCCTCCATAGATATTGCAATGTAGACAGATATTGCAATTTATACTAGATAAACCCAGAAAATATATATACTAGATAATATATCTAGTATAGATATATACTATATCTAGTATATATACTAGATATATACTATACTATATATATATAATATACTCGATAAACCTAGATTAATATAGGTATATAATATTTTGCCATAAATAGTTTCTGTTCTGAATGCGAGGACATGTTTTTTAATGGGATGAAAAAACTCAAACACAAAGAGATTATACATCTAAATCATAAGTAACCTTGTAAACACGTGTTAATAAAACACCTTAATAAAAAAAAAAAACACAGAAATGATGAATAGATATATCATTCATAAATCTAGCATTTCACAAGGAAATTTTACAAAATAAAAGTAAATTCCTCAACATTTTTTCTAGTACTTATAGAGTGACTCTATCTCTGTTCCATCATGCTTTTCACGCAGGCCACTGCAACTATACAGTCTTCTTAGCTTAGACTGGGAAACTTCCAAAAGTTATTTCTGCTTCCTAACCTCTTCCCATAGAAACATATGGCTAGTTTTCTCCCTTTATGCTGATCTCTGTTCAGTATCAACTTACTAAAGAAGTTCTCTCTGACCTTCCATAACAGTATTTATGGGTGATTTGGTGGTGGGAGAACATGGTATCACACTTGAGGGAAAAAATTCTCATTACTAGAAAAAAGAATAAGCAGGGATACAAAATAATGGTAGTTCAATAAAAAATAGATATTAAAAAGTTCGTTCAACTGGAAATAAAAGTGATTCCAACAGCAATCAAGCAAACAATTTAAAAAATAGTTCCTCTCACAACTCTTTTTCTCCTTTACTCCAATTTAGTATTATTTTATAGCACATTTTTAATTTATATCTTCATTTGTTTATTATTTATCTACTCTCACTTGAGTATAAGTTTCAAATGGGCAGAAACTTTACCTATCTTTTTGTCTTTATTCCAAAGTCTAGAACTAAATCTGCCCACACTTACCATGCATGAAATATTTGTTGATATAAACAAAATATTTTTTGTTACAGGCTTATTATAAAATATAAAGAGAAATGCAAGCTATTCCTTCCTTCTAAAGTATTCATTATATTACTTATGCCACTCATGTTAACAGTCTTTGTTATGCAAAGAATATCATTTTTCTCTCCACTCAAATATAATGTTTTTGAGGGAAGGAGCTGGTTCTTCTTAAGTTGGTTCTTCTTAATTTTAGTGTTTCCTATAGTACCAACTGTTTGTCCTGTATATTTAATAGTATAATTTTTATGTATAATTTTTCAAAATCAATTGAACATATTTCTGAAATTACTTTTTGAGATTTTTATTGTAATCTAAATCTTATATTTCAGCCTATTTAAATACAAGCATTTAGATGTGAAACTTTCTTCATAGAAAAAAGAATAACTTTAAACTATACATGCTATGAAAATTCAGTCTCTTTGAAAAAATTAATTCTGGAACAATTTTTGAAATTTCTTGTTAAGGAGAAAAATCATATCCTTTGTTTTCTAGAATCCTAAGTTGATAAACGCTGATTGTCAATGTATAATTATCATTTTACTATTTATCTATGAGCCAAAAACAGCATTTGCTTTGTTTCAACCATATGTTCCTTTGTTTTTGCTCTCTAACAATCTTGTTTTTGTTCCTTCGTTGGAGCTGGCAGATAACTGTAAGGATTTGAATTCCGATGCCAATTTCGTATTAACTTTATATCCATGACCAATGTCAAATCTAAACTCTATCCAGTAGAACGATTGAGTAATCTTATGTTAATCTCTTTGTGTACCAGCTCTGACTAGCACTAATGAACAAGGTTTGATTGGAAACCCCAGTAGGTTACTATCATCCTATAGAGGTTGATTTTATAAGAAACCACTCCATGGATTTTTCCTATTCACCTACATCAGGCTGCTGTGACTCAACAATATGTGAAAAGTTTTCATATGCCCTGTAATTATAGCAACCCTTAACTCATGGTGCAAATTCAACTGTTATACTTAAAAATACTAAGTATCCAGATAACAAACTTATTTATACATTTTTACATTGTACTGATACCATTTTTCAGTGGTAATGAATTACCTTAGAAAAGGTAAAGAATAATTAAAAGGTATATAACCATTTCTTTTAAACCACATTTAAAAGTTAAAATATACCATTCTCTGAAAGAGAATAAACAGATGCATGTATGATTTTAAAGTTATATTTAAAAAATATTTGATATAAACTATTTTATTGTGCAGATGTGCTATAACAAAGCAAAATTCATAGGATATTGCTTTTTGTCTACTATAATACTAAAGAAATTAAATGTTGAATTAAAAAATAAAATTCTTAGTCTGCATTGCATAAACTTTGAATGATGTTAATCAACCATGATGCATGACTAAGGCACACATCTGTCCATATGATTTATGACAGAATATAATCAGAGAATAAGCTCTCCATTTATTGAAGAACTATAGTTCATTGTAAGAAGGGATCATGTTTAGCATAAAAATATGGAAGTATTTTTCATTTATAATATTCCTGCAAATTCTTTCCCCGAATTTTCTCTTTTTACTTATTCATGCTGCTAGTACCTCCTTGTGAACTTTTACTCAGGAAATGACATGATTTCTCCTCATCAGAAATATTTTCTTTTTAAGAAGTGAATAGTACTTATGTTCTGTTTTAGCTGAAGGTGGTCTGTCTGTCATAGTTGGCATGCTTGATTCAGTAGAGTGATTAATGCCAAGAGAACATGTAGATTAAGTGCTTTATTAGAATGAATATTAGCAAACTTTAACATCCACACTACAGTGAATTACACTATCAGAACAGGGAATCAAGCTCTCTCTTGCATATTGATGACTTTAACTGACAAAAATGTTACAGTATAGAGAAAAATGCATAATTAGTTTAATGTCAAATTAACTGTTAATTAATCTTCAGAGATCATTAAAGGAGAAGTTTTAACCTTGTTTTATTTCTTGTCTGTTATGCATTATAATAGCTCAGCATTTTATAACTTTTTATTTGAAGATTTGTTTCATTTTTACTGCACTTTATTATTAGACATTTACTATACTATCATTCACTCTAACAGGTAAGAAAATGAAGGCTAGAATTGTAGTCATTTATCAAAGGTTTCCCAGGGTCATTTTCCAACCTAGGCAGTGTCACCGCCATAATGATTCCACCATCCTGACAGTGTCAGCAGTAGAGGCCCATTTCACAAACACAAATTGTCTCTAGAATCCCTGCAACATATTAATATGATTGATATGATTTCCCATTTTAAATCCAAAATACTTTGAAATTTAAAAAAAATGTGTGTTCCTTGACTTCGAAATACAGTGATGATGATGTTCACACTAAAATAGGTCACATGAAAGTATACTTTTGATATCCATATATTCTGTGGGTATTATACTTAAAAACATTGTGAGGTATGTTGTGTTATTATTCATATTACATCACATTAAACTGAAGTCAAATAACTAATTAGTTATAGTACAATGATTTTAACCCAGGAAATTTGATCCAGATCATCTGTCTTAAAACTTATTGGCTTGTCATTACTGTGGAGAAAAATGCCTCTGGAGCAGTTTCATAAAGTATCCCGACATTTTAATTTTAATTTTTTTATTTATTTTAGGTAACACTGTTTTGCAGCACTATATGTGATTTAGAAGTATAGGACCACAACCTTTAAGCATGTTGCCACATGACCTCTACCACCCAGACACCTATGATCTCCATCATAGGCTACTGTGCGCCTTCCACAATTTACTCTCCACCCTCTATTTCCCAATTAGTAGCCCCAGTTCTACAGTAAGACTTCTAGATCTAGTGTTATTGGATTCCTTCTCTGACCCTAAGTTTTATTTCTCTATATTTCGTTTTAAGTTCTAAGGATCGTCTCATCGATGCTACCTTGTGTCAGATATCATGTAGCTGAAACATAAGGGGAAATCATTAAAAACATACAAAATGCTTACTAACATTGTTTAGTTTGGCATCTAATAATAAGTTTATAAGTAGCTATAATATAAAATAACAATTATGAGATGAGATTGGTCTTATTTGCTTTCTTCCAAAGGTTATTGGAAAACTAGTTGGTTTTGTCACAGTTGATGAAATCTAGGAAAATGTAATTGCAGTTACAGTTGTTATCATCATGGATCTTAGATTAATCCTAGGTAATATGCCTCTTAAAATACTAGTATATCAATGGTGGTGTATGTGAAAATTTGACTTTTTCTTATATCTTGCCATTTAATCTCCCCAATAACCCTCTATGTCAATTATAATCATTTTGCAGAAGCAAAAATGGAGTCACATTTTAAGTAACACTGCATTAGGCTAACACAGTAAATAAATTAGAAACGTTCGTCTGATTTCTGATCTCCTACTTTCTTATTTTATCACAGTACTTAAATACCTGCACAGTTAATGCTTTTACAGAGAAATAAATTTTTCTGTGTCTACCTTATAATTTTTAAATATAATTTTTTGGACAGACTTTGGATTATAACAAATGCCCAATAATACCAGTCACTGTTACCCTGACCACTGGGATTTGATGGCTGGTACATGCATGATAAATTACTATACTAATCAACATCTATGTGGTAGATAGGTACTTGAAAACCCTGGAAGTTACAGTTAATGATTTATTTGGACTTGTTAATTTACATTATCTGGTGAATACGTAACATTCATTATAATCATTTCCATAAATACACTTGTGTACTATATTCCCAAGACCATATTTAAATGTATAGTAATGATTTCAAGTGATTTCATTTCAAGCAGATTGATTTGTTGACAGTTGTGTCCGGTAGTATTGAAACTTTTCACACATTTCATATAAAGTGTGGTTATATAAAAAATTGAGCAATGCAATGGACATGAAAGTCATTTTATACCACATGAATCATTTATTCTATTTTATGCAGTTTGCTCAATGCCAAAAAAAAATATCACTGATTCACATGATAGGTGATAAAGACAGAAATTTAAGTATTTCATTATTTTATCTGTGTTTCCAAATTATAAATTGTATATGATTTTTATTAGCAAAACTATTATTAGTTTCATTTTAACATCTAATATCTAAAGAAATGAGAACAGATATTAAAATATCTTTATTTTATTTTTCAAATGCTACCAGATTTAAAAGTGTAGCTATTACATATAAAATGCCTGAGAATTTTCATTTAGTCATTTTAATGATAAAGAAGCAGAGACTAATGTATAATTTAAAAAACATTGACTGGACAGTATGTTTTTTTATTTCTTAATTATTGTTTTATTTCTTATACTTTATAAAAAATGAAACAAGTATCTCAAGGTCAGTTTATGAAGCAAGTCTATCTTTTCAAATCATATTTATTTCAAAGTTTATTTAGAAACCAGGCATTTTTATACAATTTTGCAGTTTCAGGACTTCTTAAAGTAGTTCTATTTTCATGAATTTTGTCTTAAGAAATGCTGTCTACCAGAGAACTGTTATTTGAGTTAAATAATTTATTGGCAACTCAGCGACCATAATAGCTGATGAAATATGTTGAGACAAGGACTAGTCAAGTATAGTGAATGTGAAATGTACTGTGAATTTTAGAATAGGAAGAGCATATGTCAGAAAAAGTAAAGAATAATATCTATAAAATAGTATTACATATTTCTCTCATTTTAAGGTGAAAAATAGGGATATTTAAGTAAAGAACAATTTTGTTAAAATATGAGTTAAAACTATAAAACTTACTATAACAAAACTGAAATAAAAAGATCTTATCTATGACATCTAGATAGGATGAGGATTAAAAATAAAAGAATTATGATAGATTATGCTATTATGGAATATATACTATAGTGGGTAACCATCATAAAACCCATATTACTTTCTATACACAATGCTCTTATTTCTAGAAATGAAGATAAAGGAAGAAAATTAAATGAAGAAGTAGAAGTGCATGTTAAATTTTAGATTTTACAAACACTGTCAGTGACCCAGTTTTGTTTTGGCTTACTCCCTTCCAAAGAAAGAATATATACATTACTTCCACAACTTTTGTATAAATGCCCCTCAAGGCTACATGTGACTAATGTTTCTTTGGGACAAATGTAGCCTGAGGGATGGAAGGAGATTTTCAGGTCCAAAAACTGAATTTCACATTAATATGGAGAAGTGTCCTGTTAGGATGATGGGTCCCAGCTAATAGTAGAACTTCCTAATGTGTGAAAAAATATTTGCTGGTATCACGAGCTTTATGCTGGCCTTATGGGTTTATTTGGAGCCTGCTACTTGTGAAAGCTTCACCTTTTCCATTTTTAGAAAATGTGAGGCAGCAAAAAGGTTTTTGACAAACTGCAGATCCTGCAGAGTTTAATCAGCTCAGTGTGGACACCCACTGCCTCTCCTTGTCCTTTACTTTATTACTTTATTTGATCACTATCAGTTTTGGGGGAAAGTTCCACTACTGGATTATAGTTTGGAAATATTTTTTTAATGTGAATCTGGAAGATTAAGAATCTCATTTATAAAAAAAAAAAAAATTCAGCAAGTAATTGGAAAGAAGACTCCACAGAGCTCCTAAATGGTAATTCATTCTCTCTTTCCTTCATATATGTGACTTGAAGACCTCTTTTGTCTCAGAAATATCTGATATAATATGGTAATAATGTACTCTGATGCAAAATTTAAAAATATTTTGACATGTTAGTACATTAGTGAACTTTTTGTTTGTGAACTTGTGTTTCATATGTTTTAAAATAAGTTCTTTTCTCATTTGAAGAATTGTTAATCATTACTTGAAAATTGTTATTCAAAATGCTTACTTTATCTCTAAAAATTTCTTATTTGTGTTAGTTTTGGTTTTAATCTGGTGTCTTTTGTTTTGAATTTTTATATTTCAGTGAGAATGAAATGTAAGAAAAACAAGTTTCCAAAGATTACTAACTTAATTGTTTAAAAGGGAACTACATTACTGCAAATTCACTGATACAATTTAGAGGATTTTTCATTAATTATTTTTAAAAATGATTTTATGACTTAAAATGGTGATTGTTGTAACTTTCTAAGGAAAATGGAAAGTAGATAGACTGCCTCCATGGTGCTTGTGTTCAATAGTGGTGCCATTAAAAAGGCAAAGGTCTTCAAGAGTCAAAAATATATGAGTGAGAATATTTCAAGACATTGTTAACTTAATAGTTTTTTGTTTTTTTTTTCTGAACAGTTAGCCTGCGGGTTTATTGCTTATATTTATGTATCTTTAAATTCCATGTTGATAGAATATTTTGTAGTCTTTTGAGTTTGATATTGGTAAGGTTAATGCCTATTGAACATCAACAACTGATATAATCATACCAGCCAGCAGTTGGCAGAAAATTATTCATATAAAAGGAAAACTTTTCCAGATACCATTTCAGTTAGTTATGTATTCATTTCTCATATTTCTATACTAACATGAAGGACTTATTATGGTTCTGTTAGGGGGTATTCCCCCCCCCCCACCCCCTGGTGTCATTGTCTCCTGTTTAAGATTACAAATTTCAAGGAAGATATGCTAAAATATGAGAATGACCTTAGTTGGAATTTCACTTCAGGGAGATGCAGGGAGGAGGAAGAAGTGATCAAGTTCTTTTTTTTCTTTGTGATGTAATGATTCAGGAGCTGTTCCTGGAATGCAGGAAAACAGAAAGGATAAAAAAGAGGTTTGAAACAAAGCGCAGCAGAAAAAGGAGAAAGAAAAAGAAAAAATGGGAATGGAGATTGTGATTGAGGTTTTTGTTTCGGCCATTTTGTAAGATGGAGATGTGACCCATGTGAGCTTGGCCATGTAGCCACCTGGGGCCTGCAGCCCTTGGTTGACCCGGGCTAGCCGCATGTGTGCTAAAGGCAGTAAAAGGTTTGCAGACTTGAACTCTGTGTTGGAGTTTTGCTGAGTTTGACTTGTGTCTAGAAGAGGCCGTGTGAAAGTTAGGCCTGAAAAGAAAGTAAACTTTGCTGAGATAGGTACCATGAAGTTTCTGCCTGGACAAGAAGAAGAAGATGGCATGGAGGAGCTGGAGCACTCCAAAGGAGTGCGCCAAAAGATGTCTTCAAACGTGGAGATAAACTCTAACTGGCTGAGTTTGATGAGATGATCAGGACTGAGAGACTGAGGATTTTTGGGCAATCTGGGAAAGGACCTTGGACAATGTTGAGAAAGGTTTTGGACAATGTTAAAGTAATCGGAGTTTTACTTACATGTTTCTTTTGTAGTAATTAGGAAATCACTTTGTTAGAAATAAATTAGTCTGCACTGATAGTCTTGCTTTGACCTGGTATTTTGGTTAAGGCTGGGGATGGTGGAAAGAACCCACGAGTTTAGAAAGAGGGTAAATTGAGGCAAACTAGTGTAAAGTTTAAACTGTGTTTCTAAGTTTTTCTTTTTAGGTCTGAAAGAGGGAAAGAGAGCAGCTGGCTGGTTTTTGCATATCAATGGTAAAGGTAAACAGTGAAAATGCTAATGAACAGTTTGTAGCCTGCTTCCTAGGGAGAGAAGCAGGCATAGGTGTGTCCAGTTAAATGTAAGGGCAATTTCTAAGGAACAGTTTGCAGCCTGCTTCATAAGTTGTCATTAGAAAATCCAGTTTTTACTCAGAAATATGGCTTTCTGACCAACTCTTCAAGTTTCCTGAACTCCTTTCTTCATTAAGGCAGATGGCATAAAACGAGTCTTTCCACCTGTTGTTTCTATACACTTTCTAAGGCAGTTTCTTCATTGCAGACCATATCCAAATTGTACAATGGTAACAAATGATCTCAACACCCAGTGACTTTATAATAACCAAATGTATATATTACACATGTTACATGCCAATAGATTGTTCTCTGCTTCATCAGTGCAAAATGAAGATGTACAACCTCAGACATACTTATCTAATTGAAAAAGAAAAAAAAATGCAAGAATAGAAACAGCAACTAATTTAAAGCTTCTGCTCAGATGAGGCACATGTTTCTCGTCATCACTTATCACTTGTCTGAAGCAAGTCACATGACTATGTAGAAAGTAAATGTTAGTACACGTTTGACTCAACAGGGAGCAGCAGCATCTTTCTTGACAATGAAACAATCTACTGAAATTTGGTTGCAGATATTCACTTCCCTTTCAACATATATGAATATCTCAACTAATCATAGCACTGCACTCAAATTCCAGGAACTTATGATAGTCTGGATGAGAATCTTAATCTAGAAAACCAGGAACTAGAAGGACTATTTCTATAATTCATTTTCCACTGCTCCCATTCATATACCACCAGCACAAGTGCATATGTACACACACACACACACACACACATACACACACACACATACACACATACACATACCTCTGTAGAACTCTATGGTGGAACAGAAAGATACTTTAAAAAAGAAAAGGAAAGAAGTGTGACACAGGGAAGTTAATGTGTAGATCATAACTAATGACAGTATGGTGGACATGACTGACTGTTTTTATGTGCATCAGACTATCAAAATGTCAGAATGAAGGCCAGTCTAGAGTAAACATGAGAAACTATGAGAAACACATTTGACTGGTAGAAAAGTTTAGTGTTAAGTTGGTAGAAGAGATCATGTCTCTTCACTTAACACATCTGTAACACAACATTTCCTTCTGTATCTTACTATCAAAACTCAACAGGCACAATGTTGTATGTTACTTTAGGTGTGAAATGGCATATTGTACCATCCAACTTAACAAGGACAAAACCAATTTCTAAACAAACACATAATTTAAGGAATTAAAGGCTACTGGTAAATGTTTGAGACCACAGAAAAGAATTAAGTATTAACTTGATTTATTACAAATGACTATAAATCAATAGTTTTGTTTTTATGAAATTGTAAAATAAATAGCATAAATGGTAAGTGCTACAGAATTATAGCTTCATTATCCCTATAATGTCTGCTGTTTTTTTCTCAAAATGAATTATTTTAACATAGACAATAAACACAAAAGTATTTAAAAGTACATCACAGCTGATATTTTCAAAAAAGAGTGATAATAACAGCATGGTGATGGTTAAACATATCTTCACAGTGGTTGAAGGGAAGAACAATATACTTTGCAAATAAATTTAGAACAGGAGACGTTGCACATATCAGGAAGCATCAAAAATGTTAATATTTTTTGTAATTATTAAGACAAGAAAGATGCAAAGTCTTTAAGAGAATTACATATATTAAGAATAAGGAACTTTATACATAATATATATAATATGATGCTATGGGTATGAATGCAAATAGTGTATAAATGAGATATGTAGGAAAAGATTATAGGATAGCTTATTAATTGAGAAATACAGTCAAACATTTAAGTAGTAGGTGATTGGTTCTAAATGTGTCTATAAAAGTTTATCTTCCAGAGGAAAGTTACTTTTCATGTAATTTTTTTAAAGCCTTTATGAAATATCTCTTAACATTGGGGTTTTTCATGACCTTTCAGTGACCTGAAGTTGAACCAAGAGATATGTCCTGGCTTATTTAAAGAAGCTAAAAAAGTCACTGGGAAGTTTATTTACAACAGCAATTATTCTGCAGGATCTTAGACTATTTTAGTGATAAAATAAAAATGATAAAGATTTTAATTTCAGGTCTCTATTCTGTACTTGGAAACAATTACTAATAGTTTGGAGGTTAGAAATTCTTACTTGAATGATAAAGATCATGAGTATTTTAGTCAAATTTCTTTCAGCTTGTAAAAAGCAGTATCTGACTGGATGTTAGATGCCTTTTTTGATACTTGCAGTGTTAATTTTTGTTTCGGTGGTTTACCTCAAAGCATTTCAAATATATTAAATTTATCTTTGTCAAACATTAAACATATTTTGCTTTAGAAGTTTGAAAGTATTTAGAAGTTTGCCCTTCCTTTCAGTTTAGGTTTCTATGATTTCTTCAACAATGATTATGTATATTTTGTGTACTTACAAAGTAAATGACTCTTAACTGCAAATAATCATCAATTTAGCAATAGGTTTGGTTAATTAAATTTAGCATGCATTAAGTTTAAAAATTCTTAATTTTTTATTTTCATCCATTTTGTATTTTAAAAATTATATAATTTTTATAACCTAGATATTTTTTCTGGGACCTTCATAAAACCTATGTCTATTCCCTGAGAAATTTAAATAAATAAATATATGTTTTATTGTATCTAGTCAGGAAGCAAATCAATTATTTTAGTACTAAGATGAATATAATAATCATCATATATACTTAATGCTTAGGAAGCGTGTACTAAAAATTCAGAATCAGACTAGATGAATACTTAAGACTCCAAATGTATGGACATAGGGTTAAAGAAGCATAGCCAAGACTTAAAGAATACATATCTATGTCTGATATATCCTCAGTTACTATAATAAATTTCTCAGGGAATAGACATAGGTTTTATGAAGGTCCCAGAAAAAATATCTAGGTTACATGTATTTGTTATTTGACATGTATCTATGAATTCTAATGAAAACCATTTCAATATCTGTATTATCAATTGATTTTTTTATTTATCCATATGTATTTCCCAAATAACACCTTTTCACCATTTCATGAGAGACAAAAAAGGAGAGATGGAGTTAACAAAAGAAGGAAAGAGAATGATGGAGAAAAGTGTTTTAAATTTGTAGTAAACTTTTCCAGAAAATATTAGTGGCAGTTTTTAAATCTTTTCAATACATTTTCTATGTGTTTTTAAAGAACATGAATGAGTAAACTTCAATTCTCCTAAATCCCATTAAATCATTTCTTAATGAAAACAAGCACCCCAGAAAGTAGAATGTTGCATTTGTTCTCAGTGTATTCCTGTAGGGACTAACAGGTACCAGATTTGTCAAAGTCACAACTCCTTCAGAGTTTCCAAGAAAACACCAGATCAAAGAAAAGAAATAGATAAGATAAAGAATTACAACTTATTTGCACTTGGAGTTTCCCATCTGTTTTGCTTGTTACTATCATTGTAGAACAAGTTAAAAGTTGCTGGTTGGGAATCTTTACTTGACACTAATGGAAACTTTTCTGACAGCTATTCTTGTTGAAAAATTATATGACATAAATTGAAAGAACTGTCTGGTTTAATCAATTATTATGTATCTTCAGGTGCTTACTTGGCTCATATATTCTTCCCAAAGATAGGTGAAAAAACTCCCTTGTGCCAGAAGATTCTCTATGTCAGAGAAGGTACATATTTCATTCTGCCAAAGAAGTACATAATCATAAATTGTAATTACTGAATTAAATAATACTCCATGTGTTAAAATAAAAATTTTTGTTCAACATGATGGTTCCATTTGATGACTTTGATATAGAAATAAATGAAATCGTAAAATTTCACTGTGCAAGTGAAATATGTTGATGATGTGCGCTATGACATTTTAATGGTACTTTTATTTGAGCAGCATATTGTTTACTAGAAAATTTAGTTCAGCAGGGCATGGGGCTCATGCCTGTAGGCAGCAGACTAGGAAGCCACGCCTCGGGCCAGGGATCATGGTTTGAGTCCCACTGGGAGAACATAATGAAACCTAGTCCCAAAAAAATAGCTGGGTGTGGTGGCACGTGCCTGTAATCCCAACTATCTGGGAAGCTGAGGCTGGGGATTTTTTGAGTCTGTGGTACCCTGGGCAATATGAGCTTGTGGCTTCACAGGCAAAAACAGCAAGACTTAGCCTCAAAAAAAAATTTAGTTCAGGTATAGAATTTATCAATGCTGATAATATTATATATTTGTTTATAGCAATAATCATATTCTATTTTGCCACTCGACCTCCCTGTCATCTCCTCTTCCTTGCTCCTTACTTACCTACAGCCTTTATTGCCATTTCTGGAGCAATCTATGTATGACTTGTCTTGGGATCTTTGTATTTATTGTTGTTTTGATCTTGAACATTTTCCCCAAAATATCTACATGGTTACCTTCTTAAGCAGTCAAATGAAACTATGTCAGAGAGGACTTCCATCACTATCCCAAGTAAATTAGTAATCAACTGTTTTCTCATTGAATTTATAGTATTTCCCATTCCCTGACATTTTATTTTGAATTTGTATGTTATTTTGTTTATTGCTTCTATAAAATTTATAAATCGTATGGTCCAGCACTTAAAATTTCACTTTTAACTAAAAGGATAACATGGCACGCAGTTAAGACTTGATAATATTATTTGATTTCATAATAAATATCTCCCTGGGTTAACAACATTCAGACCAGTCAATGTTTTATTAAACTCTTCATGAAACAGAACATTCATAACATTATTATAGAAAAAATTCAAGCATAAAAATAGAAACTTTTGTGTATGAAACAAAAATCCCCATTCTTTAGGCTTCCATAGTGGAAGTCAAGAGAGTAGATACTGAAATAAACTCATCTCTGCAGGCCTAGTAGTCTTCATCTACAGACAATTCAATCACATGTTAAGAGTGGAGTTGCCATCAGGTGGGTTCACAAGCTGGTCCGTGAACTCCAGTAAGTTTACTTATAGACTCATTCAAGGATTGCATCTGTTTAACTCAGAACAAATGCACATTTGCTTGGCCAGCGATCACTGTCATCTGTATTCAAATAAACACCCTATTGTTGTGTGCTTCAGTTTGGTGCTCAGCCTGTTTTGTCTTTTCCTCATGACTTACTTACTTACTTACTTACTTACTTACTTATTTATTTGTTTGTTTGTTTATTTTTATTTTTCTTCAATATGTCCCATATATTAGTGAGACCATTTGGCTTCTGTCTTTCTCTTTTTGACTTGTTTCTGCTAGTATGATTTCTTCTAAGTACATCCATGTTGTCAAGAAGTCATCTAATTTGTCATTCTTAATTGATGAGTAGGACAGAAGGGAAAGGGGGAGGGGAGAAGGGGGGGGCAAATCCCTGGGATTGCAAAGATGTGAAATTTATAATATAAATAAATAAAAAAAAAAAACAAATAAACACCCTAAAATTCTGAACACTTGTTGACAAGACTTCACAACCATGCATCTTCACAAACTGACATTCCAAATCTTACTACTGTGTTTTACATTGGGAAAAACAGGATTTGACTCATCATGCCCTCTTTTTCCCGTCACCAAAAGGATTGTCTTCTAGTCTCTAAATCTGTGCTTATCTTTTCAGTAAAAATGGTTCCTATACACTTTGACATCTGTTTTTAAAATGATTCTGCTTGCTCCAGAGTCTCATATATACTCCATATATACTCCAAATTAGGTCACAATTAGTGTGACCTAATTTGACATTATTTGCCCTTTTCAAGCTTTGGTCCTGCTATTACATTTTTGGAGTTTCTGTCTTTAATCCTTATGCATTTCCCCCAAATCTTCCTCACTAATTTATTAGTTTTATGTGAAGCTCCTTTCTTTCTCTTGGAAGTAATTAAATTTATTATTTTAAAATTTGTGTTGGATCAGATTTGTATCGTGAACATGTTCTTATAAGGAATAACTGCTAGTCCATATCTTTAAATTCTTCCCTCATATTGAATAGGGGTTCTTTTTGCCAGAAACAGATCATTTCTTTTTTTTTGTTTTTAGAGATTTTAAAATCTTTTCACTTTAGGGAAGTATATTTAACAATGTTGTTCCACAAAATATTGTTAAATGGCTATTAAGTATGTCACTTATAATAAAAAAATAAACTAAAGGAATATTTAAAGAAAAATAAATAAATAAATGTAAACTTTGTAAATAAAAAAAAGAATTGTTCCTGCTGGCCATGGTGGTTTTGGTGCATGCCTGTAATCCTAGCTACCTGAGAAGCCGAGGCTGGGGATCGCTTGAGTCTGTGGTTCCTGGCAACATGAGCCTGAGGTTCCCCAGGCAACGAAGTGAGACCTAGTCTAAAAAAAAAATATGGTTCCCTGTAGCCAACAAAAGGTTGAAACTTTTTATTTAAAAGCCTTTCAGTCATATCTAGCTTTCATCTGATGAATTCAGAGTATCATTTAAGGTGATTATTGAAATTCAATTGCTCATTGCTAGTTTGTTACTTTTTGTTTATTTTAGCTTGTTTCTGTCTTTTTATTTTTTCATTTTGCTTAGGTTCAATTCTATCATCTTAGAGTACTTCTGTTGATTTGTTTGAAGTTTCTATTGAAGTTAGTATGTGTGGACTATTTACTAATTTTCCTGCTATTGCTTTTGTATTCAGTACAAAACATTTATCAAAGGAATAGAGAACTTGAAATGAGTGATAATTAGAAAGGAACCAGTGCAATAGGTTAGAGTCTCTGCCAGTGAATTTCAAGGATTCACACTATCTACTGTGCTGTGAGTGCCAGAGTTGTGTAGTGGAGATATGCAGTGATTCTTAGCCATAGACGAACTCCTTAGCCTAATGTCACAGCCTCTGCCTCCTGGCTGTGTTTAACACCAGATGGAGTACTGAGAATGGATTGTAACTGAGACAAGGTAATAAACTTTTTAACTATTTGCTTTTTTGATGCACAATCTACCCCAAGGTGCTTGGCACTATTGTTAAAGTCCAGATGCTGGATTCTGGTTTTGAAGAACATTCAATTTTTTGGTTTTGGCCTTGGTGGAGGTAGGACAGATATTTTGAAAATCAAACTCTGAGTAGATATTGATGATCCAAATAGCTCTCCCACTGGTTTGAGTGTTCACTATTCTATTGAAGTTAGTATGTGTCAGGCTCAAGTAAGTAATCATTCTTCACCCCTACTCTTACGGTTTAAACAGTGCACACTCTCTCCAAATGCCAACTGTGTGCTTTTCCTTCTACAGTGTAGTGTCTGGTCTCTAAAGTCCTTGATGAGGGTATATTCCCCTGAGTCAACAACTGTGGATGGGGTTGCCGCAAACAAAATTCAGTTACAGTTTTATTTTAGGGCTTATTGACTTTAATTGTGAATATATGCGCAAAGTAAACCTAGAGTCTTTACCAACACTTTCATCATACTTTCCAGTGGCCAAAAGAAAGCCAAGGCTTCCAAGTGATTCCGGAATCTCAGTACTCTATCCTCATTCTTGAATCCCCTCTATCTGTTGATGCTCTATAACCATTCTCTCTAGAATTCATCAGCAATGTTTCTTTATCTTTACCCACTGTTATGTATTACCCTCATCTCTCTAAAGCCTAGTTTTCTTGATGTTCCTGCTTCTAATACTAGCTCTCATGAAATTCTTATTTTAGTTTCATTTATTTTAGCAAAGATAACATTGTTTAAGGTATATTTAATATCACATTGGAAAAGAACATTATTTAAAATTTTATTTTATTTTCATATTGGCATATTCTTTATTCAGAAAAATAAAATGTTTTTGTTTAAGTGAAATCCCACTAGCTGTGCCATAAAAATACTTTAGCTGGGTTGTTATTATGAGCTTTTCATCATCTATGGTGAAAATGTTAATGACATAGTAGCACTATGGACAAATCAATAGAATATGTAAAATTTTCAACTGATTCTCAGATAAATCAGTGATTCTTTTACAGAGTCAGAACCCAAATAATGAATTAATTCAAAGTACCTCATAGTAAATTAATGATTACAAATTATATTTTTTCTACATGATGCAGAGGGAAATATTTGTCAAAACTAATTTTTGAACCCCCCCCATAATACCTTTGTATTTCTGCATTATATTTCCCTATGCAAGATATTTGAAAATGTACTGACTTAAATTAGTGGGTAACCTATTAAATAAATGCTGGGTGTTTATGTTAAATTCTAAGAATGAATATGTTTATTTCTGCAGGTACTTGAAGTGTACAGTTGCTTAAAATAATCAGTTGGACCAAATAGATTTTTACCTCAAGAATTAAGACATTTTCCTAGCAGGAGGTAAGAAATATTTAAATATGCACATATTTGCATAGTTGCATGATAATAAGTTTTGGTGAAAATTTAGATATACTAGTGCATTTCCTTGGCATATAATTTAGAAGATAATTTGTGTTTGAAGTCATAAAGCATAATTTAATAGAAAGTTTTTTGGTAGTTCTAACATTCTTATTGCAAGCCAAGCTTGAATCCATGCGCCACCCAGAAATGGCCCAGTCATGGAGACAGGAGAAAAAGTTGATGAGGGTTCTGAGCTAGGGCCATAGGAGACACATTCATTGTCATAGTTCATAGGTTGGGGTAGTCACCCTCTTCTCCTATTCCCCCTAGATAGGTAGGACATGAGATGAACCTCAGGGAGATCATTTTTAATAAAGTACTTTCTGTATTTAGTTTTATATATAGATATGTATATATATATATATATATACACATACACATATATTTTTAATATTTAGAATAATTTGGATAATGAAAGGACTATAACATCAAAAATAATAATTCCATAGGGAATTCATATTGTCATTTAAAAATATCAAGGCCTAGATTGCTTCATTTTTTTTTTTCTTTTAATCTTCATACTTATTTATTAGACTGCATTTGCTATGGCCCCCAGTAGTCATAAAGAACAAGTAGAGAGTATGTGGTCAATTGCCTACAGAAAGATCCTTTGGCTAGCCTGCCCTTCTTTATTTCCTGGACCACATATGGTTACTGTCAAGTAAAATTCATTCAAAGATTTGTGTGCCAAGCACAGAGGAAGAAATCAGTTTTTAATGTTATGTTATCTTAATTTTGACCTAAGATGTGAGACTGAACTATTACTCTTATAGTCAAATGCTTTAATGAAATTTAACTGTATATATTTTACATGATTTAACCATAACTAACTATAGTTGTCCTCAAGATTTACTTTAGTATATGAAGTAGGAAGAAAATAAACTCACCAGTTGATCTTCTAATATTACTATATATATAGTATATATATATGTATATATATAGTATATATGTATATATATAGTATATATATATATATATAGGTCTAGCAAGAAATAAAGCTGAATTGAAAAAATTATTCCTTATGGATCTGTGAGAAGAATGGAACTTGTCAATTTAATTGACCATTGAATGGACAGATACTATTTATTTAGTGAGTGACTGAAAGTAAAAATAGACCCTCTTTATTCAGATGCTTTTCTGGTGAATTGAATTAAAACATGTAAATTCTCTAAGAGGATATCATTAAGAGATAAAGAAATTTTGTTCAAAATGAAAATCTTTTTTAATTAATATATTTGCCTATTAATTCACCTATTGATATTAAATCAATTGTTTAAATCAATAGCAGCATCAATAATATTGATATTAAATATTGATATTAAATATTTAACCTTATAGTACTGTTTAAATGTATTTATAAGCACTTCTAAGATTTTTCAAGGAATTAAAATATTTTCTCCTTATCAGGGAATTTATTCCATTTATTTAAAAAGTATTCATTTATTTATTTTACATTGTTGTCTACCCCGGAGCTCTCTCACTTTATTACCCTTAAACCTTCAACTTAATTTTCTGTGCCCATCCCACCTCCTATTTTCCCCTTTCCCCCTCTTTTTCTCTATGTTTCAGTTCTGCTGACTGTTAGTTTTAAAATTTTCTTGTCTGCTTGTTTTTTTTTTGTTCATTTTCCCTATGCCCCTCATATAAGTGAGACCATCCAGAACTTCTCTTTTTCTTTCTGGCTTATTTCTGCTAGCATTCATCCGTGTTGCCGTGAATGGCATAAGTTTGTCTTTTCTGATTGATGAATAATATTTCATCATGTACATATACCACAACTTTCTGATCCGTTTGTTTATTTCGGGGCATTTCAGTTGCTCCCATATCCTGGATTGTAAATAGCGCTGCATTAAACACCTGATTACAGTATCCTTTTGAACTAGAGTTTTTGTAACCTTTGGATAGAGTCCTACAAGTGGGATCGCTGAATCAAATAGTAGTTGCATTTTCAGTAGCTTAAGGGTCCTCCACACAGCTTTCTATAGTGGCTGAACCAGTTTGCATTCCCATAACAGTGCAAAAGTGTCTCTTTCTACATCCATGCTAGCACTTGTTGCTACTTATCTTTTTTATATAGGCCTTTCTTACTGGTATAAGATGGTGTCTCATTGTGGTTTTGAAATGCAGTTTCCTCATTATTAGTGATGTTAAACATTTTTTCATATGTCTATTGACCATTTTTATTTCCTCTTTAACGAAGTATCTTTTTGGGACTTGTCCCCATTTTTTGACTGGACCTTTTGTCCTATTTTTGTTAAGTTGTATGATTTCTTTGTGGACTTTTCTTATCAGGCCCTTATCACTTTTGTGTAGGGCAAATATTTTTCCCATTTATCTGGGTTTCTTTTTATTTTGGTTATTGTCTTTTTTGCTGAACAGAAGCTTTTTGATTTCATTTAGCCCCAGCTATTTATGTTTCTCTTCATATTTTTTAGCATCTGTGGATATGTTCTGAAAGAGGTTCCTGGAGTGTAAGTCTCAGAGTGTTTTGCCCATATTTTTCCTCTACATAGTTTATGGATTCAGGTCTTATATCCAAGTCTTTTATACATTTTGAGTTGATTTTTGTACATGACATGAGGGAGTGGTCTAGATTCATTTTTTTTGCATGTAATGATACAGTTTTCCCAGCACCATTTTTTGAAGAGACTATCTTTCTTCCGCAGTATGATGTTAGCCCCTGTGTCAAAAATTAGTTGACATGCATGTGTGCCTTTATTTCTGTTCATTCAATTCTGTTCCGTTGGTCTGATTGTCTGTTTTTATTCTGTTTTTATGTCTTAATTATTATGGGTAATATAATTTGAAGTTTTGTAATATAATTTGAAGTTTGACAGTGAAATACCTTCATTCTATCTTTTTTTGGTCAGGAGTGCTTTGGCTATTTGAAGTCTTTTATTATTCCATATGAATTACAGTAATTTTTGCTTTATATCTTTAAAGAATGATGTTGGGATTTTTATTATGATAAATTTGAATCTGTAGATTGCTTTGGACAATTTTGATGATGTTAATTCTTCCATCCATGAGCAGGAAATGTCTTTCTTCTCTGTTTCTTTTAAAAATGTTTTATATATTTTTTTAGGTCTTTCATAACTTTAATTCCCGGTTATAATTTTCGTTGGTACAGTGTTGAATGGAGTGATTTCTTTTTTTAGATTTCTTCTTCTTGTGTCTGAATTTTCATATAAAAAGGCCACCAACTTTTGTGTGTTGATTTTGTTGCCAGTTACCTTACTAAACTGTTTAATTATTTCAAGTGGTATTTCTGTGGATTTTTGGGGGATTCTTTACATAAAGTATAAAGTATCACATCATCACTACTTCTTTCCCTATTTGTATTTCTTTTATGTCTTTCTCTTGTCTTATTGCCATAGCTAAGACCTCCCAGTAATATGTTGTAAAGTAGTGGCAAGAGAGGGTATCCTTGCCTGGTTGCAGATCTGAATTGAAATAATTTTAGTTTTTCCCCATTAAGAATGATATTTTCTGTGAGTTTATCATAAATGGCTTTTATTATGTTGAGGTATGTTCCTTTTATTCCAATTTTTTCAAGGGCTTTCATCATAAAAGTATACTGAAATTTATTGAATGTTTTTTCTGCATCATTTGATATCACCACATAGTTTTTGGTTTTCTCCTTGTTGATGTGATGGATTATATTGATTAATTTTCAGATACTGAGCCATCCCTGAGCTCCTGGGATGAATTTCAATTGATCATGGTGCATAATCCTTTTTTAAAAAATATTTTCTTTTTTTAATAGTAACTAATTTATTTATATATAAATTTCACATCTTTGTGATCTCTGGGGTTCAGCCCCCTCCTCCCTGACCATTCCCACCCAGTCCTGCCTCCTCTGTCCAAGATGTGTACTTTAATTTGGTTGTTGGCTTATTTTAACTTTTCTTCATGGCTTTTTGTTTATCTTTCCCATATTTTAATGCATTGCTAGATTTGATTTGCCAGGATATTATTTAAAATTTTTGTGTTTGTGTTCATGAGGAAGGTTTGGCCTGTAGTTTTCTTTCTTTGTACTATCTTTAGTGGGTTTTGCTATAGAGCAATGTTTGCTTCATAGAATGTATTTGACAGTTTTTTTCTTTCTCAAATTTATGGAAGCTTTTTAGTAATACAGGTGTTATTTCACCTTTGAATGTTTGATAGAATTCATTTGTCAAACTATCTGATCCTGGGCACTTGTTTTTAGGGAGAGTTTTAATGACTGCTTCAATTTCACTGCTTGTGATTGGTTTCTTTAAGACCTCTGTTTCTTCTTTGTTCAACTTTAGGTGACTGTATAATTCTAAGAATGTATTCATTTTGTCCAAGTTGTTGTATTTTTTTTTTTTTTTGCATAAAGATGTTTGTAGTAGTCTCTGATTACCCTTTGGATTTCTGCTATATGTTATAATTTCTCCTCTTTTGTTTGTAATCCTGTTTAATTTGTGTGTCCCCCCATCTTTTCTTTGTGAACCTTGCTAGGGGTTTATCAATTTTATTTATTTTTTTAAGAGCCAGCTTTTGGTTTTATCTTCTGGATTATCTTTTTGGTTTCTATTTCATTTATTTCTGCTTTGATTTTTATTATTTCCTGCCTTCTCTTGGGTTTTGGACTTTTGTTGTTGCCCTTTATCTAATTCCTCCAGTTGGGAAATTAGATTATTTCATTGAGTTAGTTCTTGCTTTTTAATATGTGGCTGTAATGCCATGAATTTGCCTATAAGTACTACTTTTGTTGAGTGCCATACATTTTGGAATGTTGTATCATCTTTATCATTTGTTTTCATGTAAATTTTAATTTTTCTTTCCTTTCTTCATTTACTTGCTGACCTTCCAGTAGCATGTTGTTCAGTCTCCATGTAGTTAGTATACACTCTCCTTTTAATTGTTAATTTCCAGTTTGACACTTTTATGGTCAGAGAAAAAAAAGTTGATATTATTTTAATCTTTGTGTATTTATTCATGTTTGCCTTCTGACCTAATATATGGTCAATATTGAGAATGATCCATGACATTTGAGAAGACTGTATTCTTTTCCTTGGAAGTGCAGTTTCTAAGAGATATCTGTTAGGTCCATTTGGTCTAAATCTTCCTTTAAAGCTTTAGTGTCCTTGTGTAGTTTGTTTCATTGCTCCTTACTTTGGTGAGAGTAGAGTGTTAAATTCTCCTACCACATAGGTATCTTCACCAATGTTTGTTTCAGTTCTACTAGTAGTTGTTTTATGAATAATGTTGTTCCCTCATTTGGTGAATATATGTTAATAATTATTGTTTCATTTCCTTTTCCTTTGTGTGTTATCTGTTTCCTTTCTCCGGTCAGTTTCATTATTCTTTTCTTTTCTTGTACTCTTGGAAGTTTTACAGTTATGTGTCTTACAGTGGTTTTTCTTTCTATAACATAGTTTGGTTTCTTTCTGGCTTCCTGTATGCCTATTTTCATTTCCTTTTTCAGGTTTGGGAACTTCTTTTCTATTATTTCCTTAAATAGCTTTTTAGTTCCCATGTCTCCATGTTCTCCTTCTGGCATTCCAATTACTCTAATGTTTCCATTACTTAAGGAATTTGATACATCTCTGAGTTTTTCTCCTATCTTCTTATGTTGTATTTATCTCTCTTTTTCCCTCTTTGTCTTCTCTATTTCAGTGTCTTCAAGGGTACGGATTTCTTCTTCTATTTCATCTAATCGACTTTCATGACATTTTCAAACATTTCTGAGCTCCTCTTTTGTTCCTCCTATGTTCCGGATCTCTTTCATCTTCTTTTTTAGGTATTTAATCTCATTCTTTAGCTTGTGTTATGTTATTCTTATCAATGCTCTCTTTTTTTATATTTTTCTACTTCTCTTAATTCTTTGAATGTTTTTGTAATGCTGAGTTTGAATTCTTTTGTTGTACAGGTATTGTATTTCTTCTACATCATTTTTGTTGGGTTCTGAAGGTTCTCTTTACTTTGGTGAAATATTTGGTGAAGGAGAACCTGCCTTTGCAATTGTTTTTTCCCTCCTTCCTGTGGTTTGCTTTAGGTCTTGCTCTACATTTTAGGGAACTATGACTCTTGTATTGGCTGGCATGGTAATTAGATTCTTTTACAAGGATGTGATTATTTCTGCCTTGCATCTATGCTTCTGTGAAAGTTAAATTCCTTTCTTCTCATTGGCTGTTGTGGCAGACCCATTCCTTTTCAGTCAGAGGGGTTAGTGGACAGTGTGGCTTCCCCCCCCCTTTTTTTCTTTAGATTGTTGTTCTTTTTCCATATCTGTTTGCCTTTGATTGTTTTCTTGGAGTATCTTTGGTTGGAAGTGAAATTTGGGCTTGTTATTTATACACTTTTGGCAGGGGTGCATTTTTGCTCTTGTACTTTGGTTGCCCTTTCTTCCCTTGTAGCACATCAGCAGACTTGGTGTGGTGTTTGCTGGCTCCACCCTGACCCCTGCTATGCTTGGCCTAGCTGATCTAGGTGGATGCCCAATGGACTACAATGCTAGGATCCTGCAAGCACCTCAGCAGGCTTGATGGTGCCATCACTGGCTGCTTCCTGTCACCTGAGATCCTGTTCCACTGGATGTAGGTGATATGGGGAGTACCCAACAGGTTGTTTTGCTAGGATGCTGAAGGGGGCATTAGCAGACTTTTGGAGTGTCACTGGATCCCCCTATCACCTGAGTCCCTGTTTTGATTGGCCTTGCTGATCTGACAGCTGTCCAATGGGACTGCTGTTCCATATTTTCAAAGAAATTGAGAAATGTAGATTGTTCCATTATGCTGAAAAAACACATGACAAAACTAAGCTCTCATTCAGTTTAGTAACAAGAAACATTCATGTCATCGGCAACTAGCAAACTCTTACCTCATCTTCACTTAGTTACCACCCACAGAGTTAGGAGAGCTTAGAGGCTTGGCTTTTCTTCTGAGAGATTCGAGTACATGCTTCACCTCCTCTGCTACTGATGATGGTTGGAATGAAATAGCCAGTTTGGAATGGACTTTTATTTACCTATTTGAAAAAATAAATTGTCTGAATGTTTGTACAAATTCCATCTCAAGTTCAGACTGAATAGTTTCTCTATCTTTCTTACTAATATTTGCTTATCTCTTTAAACTGTTTTTTTTCTGTCTTAATAATATGTAATAAATGTGTTTAGATTTATCTTAGCTAGAAATGACCAAAGAGATCATATACATTTATATAAAGCACAGATCAGGATTAATTTTAGACAGAGGCCAAGAATACAAACTCTAAAACATTCTATTAATTTTATAATATTTTTCCCAAGGTACAGTTTTTATTGGGATTTCTTCCTCATTTATTTTAGAATTATCTATTGACAATTTTCATTGTTACCAGCAATGCCTTCAAATAAAGTTTATATTTGTGTGCACAAAATAAAAATGTGACATATTATTTGAAAAAAAAACTATCATTAAATATAAATAATTAAACAAAAAATGTAGCGTAATATAGAGATCCAACCTCAGAGAACAACCCTATTTAGGAAATATTTTTATGACTGGCTAACTATTTATTGATATATTTACAAAAGAGAAACTATTCTAGAATTTTATCTTTCTTAAACTTCATGAGCTATATATAATTTCTTTGGGGACGTCTCTTAATAGACTTACTTTTCCTTATTGACTTTACTGAAGAGTGATTTATGTGAAGCAAACTGCATATATAATGAAATCAATGCCATAGATTTTGATAGTGGGTATATACTAATGAAACTACCAGCAAAGCAAGACACAGAATATTCCATCACTCAAGAGTACTTAGGAGCTTTTATTTCTTTTGTACTATATATTAGTTTGCATTGCATAAAAATGATATGTCATATATGTATTTTGTATATATTTTTCACTTAATATCACCGAGAAATTTGGTTGTGTACCTATATGTTAGTAATTCTTTTTAATATATAATAGTCCACTGAGTAGATGTATTATATTTATTTATTAATTTACTTATTGATAATTAGTTTTTTCTATCTTTTAACTCTTGTGAATTATATGTCTATGATAATTTATGTACAAATATTTGTGTGAATACATGGATTTAAACTCAAGTTCAGTTGACAGTATATTTTCAACTTTTCAAAACACAATAAACAGTTTTCCAAAATGGTTCTACCATTTGACATTTGTTAAACAGTATATTGAGATTTCCTGTTCTAAAAACTATATCTCTTGTATCAACTGCAACTTTTTTATAAACAAATTGTGTTTGGAACACAACCGTACTCATTTGGTTTCATGTTATAAATGCAGGATTTCACCAGAGCTAATGTCTAAACCAACAATTTATCAATCTTTTCACTCTTGTGGCCATATTTTGAGGGTCATATTGTAACTTCCTGACATTGTTACCACAAAAAGAACAGAAAATTCACATCTGTTCATTCAAATTAATTACTCATCTTATTTCTATACATAATTGGATGTAAATAAAATGGAATATATGGACTGAAATATGGTTGAGCACTTTTGGAGTCCATCTGAACTTTATCCCTTTTGAACTACATGGGCTTTTAAATAGTTATGTTTACAAGTAGTACCCATGTTATCAATAATTTGCCTGATAATCTGAGAAAATTGCCATGGAAATGGTCCACTTCTACTCTACTGAAAATTTAACCAACAGTAGTTATCCAGACCCCCCCCCCAAAAAAAGTAAAGAAATAGCATAAAGAGCAGAATGCTAACAAAATATCTTTAGTTGTATATTGTTATTTATAGATTCATTCATAGTCTTTGAAACGGAAATCCTGAAACAATTTATTTTAATATACATATACAAATTATTATTTAATACCCTAATGTTTTTTAGAACTGTTATCTCATTTAACTTTAAAACTTCACATCTCATTCTGGTCACATGTTCCCTTCAGCTTTCTTTCACTTTTTTATTTTTGTTTTTTTTTAATTATTTGCTGTTTATGTATATATTTTCTTTACATTGTTGTATACCCCAAAGTTCTCTCACTACTATGTTACTTGTGACCTATCATTCTAATCTCTTGTGCTCATCTCTCTTCTAAGTTCCCCAAACTGACAACTGTTCTGTTGTCAATTTTATAGTTTTAACATTTTATTGTCCTTTGGTTTATTTTCCCTATATTACACATATAAGTTAGAACATTTGGTATTTATCTTTTTTCCTTCTGATTGATTTCCACTAGCATGATTCCTTCTAGTTCCATCCATGTTGCTGAAGATGACACATGTTTGTCTTTTTGGTTGATAAATAATATTCCATTATGTAAATACACCACAATTTCCAGAGCCATTTGTCTGTGGGGGCATTTGCATTGTTCCCATTTCCTCCTTATTGTAAATAGTGCTGCAATAAACATAGAAGTACAGGTTTCCTTTTGAATTAGTGTTTCAGTGTCCTTTGGATATAGTCCCAGAAGTGGAATTACTATATCTGTAGTTTGAAGATCCTCAACATACCTTTCCATAGTGACTAGACCATTTGCATTCCTACCAGTAGTGTAAAAGTGTGTGAAGGCATTTTTTTTCTCCACAATTCTTGTTGCCCATTATTTTCATATGGTAATTCTCAGCAGTGTGAGATGGTATCTCATTGTGATTTTGATTGAAGAAAACATAGGCAAAATACTCTATGACCTATAACAAAGAAACATCTTTTAGGCATGTTTTACACCATTTAGGATGATATTGGCTGGGTTTGTCAAATGTTGGTTTTGTATGTTAACATACATTCCTTCTATCCCCAGAATTTCGAGGACCTTCATGGTAAATGGATGTTAAACTTTGTCAAATGATTTCTCAACATCTATTGATATAATCATGTGTTTTTTAATTTTCTTTTGTTGATGTGTTGGATTACAGTAATTGTTTTTTGGACACTGAAACATCCTTCTTTCCCTGAGATAAACCCCACTTTGTCATGGTATACTATCTTTAATGCATTCTTGGAATCTATTTGCTACGATTTTGTTGAGAATTTTTGCATTTGTGTTCATTAGGAAGATTGGTCTGTTGTGTTCTTTCTTTGTGTTATCTTTGTTTGGTTTTTATATTTGTGTGATGTTGGCTTTGTAGACTATATTTGATAGTATTCCTTCTTTCTCTATTTTTTGAAAGTATTTTTGTAAAATAGGCACCAGTTTTTCTCTGAATATCTGGTAGAATTTGTAAATTCATCAGTTCCAGGGCATTATTTTGCTGCTTGAGATTGGTTTATTTAAGCTTTGTATGTCTTCCTATGGTAGCTGTAGATCAGTCTATAATATTCAACATGGATGAAGAAGTAGGGAAATGTTCTGCATATTCGGTTTTACATATTTTCCCCATTTTTCTTACTTATTTGAAATCAATTTTAAGAGTAACTTAACAGTATCTTAAAAACCAGTTTTGAAAATGTGATTAATTCATTTGTGATTCCATTTCTGCTTATTTGTACAAAAGTCCCTATATTGAAAAAAGCTATCATAAGGAAGTTTATGGTAGACATTTTCAACAGTGAACAAAGGAGTTGTTCCAAATACCTACTAGCTAGAAGCAGGTAAAATATTTTTTACCATTTATAGCAGTAAATACTACGTAGTTATTAAGAAAGACAATATCATGTGTCTGACACTGAAAGATCTATGATTAAGAAAAGCAAATTTTATAATAAAATATTATAAGATAGTCATGTAAAATTTTTTTCTAACATTATGTATTTTAGGTAGTGTTTTCCAAAAAGATGATAAATTTTAAAATTTTGATTAAAAAAATCTCAAAATAAGAGTATTGAACTTTATTTCACTATAGCCTGTCAGTAGGCTATCTGAATAATACAACAAAAATGGTAGACATGAAGTTAATTTAAGTTGTAAATCCATTATCACAATGCCAACCTAGGATGTTATATGGAGCTGGGAGATTGGAGTTGGCAAATTTTAATGAAAAGATGTAAAACAAATTATGACTTTAAAATATTTCATTCCAATATCAGAGAGTTTTCTACTTATGATACTAAATTCCCCTTGAATATGTTTAAAAAGCTATCATAAAGTATGCATATGCAAAACTGAATAAATGTATATGTATAATATAATCAACCATAAAGGATTCCTGAGACATCTAGTATCTGTTTTTATAGCAGTAGAAAAATCAAATGAGGTTTTATAAACATTTAACAAACACACCCAATTTCTCTAGGAGTGGTCAAAATTTCAATAGCTCTTACAGCTTGCAGTATAGACAAACACTCTGATACAGATTCATCCGTAAAGAAATGGTGAAACTGAGTGCCCTACAATTTTATTACCACATAATATGTAAATCATATCCATTCTTTGAATCTAATCTAATTTCTAAAGAAAGAGATGAATCTAATTCTAAAATTTATATTTATGATAGGGAACACGTTTAAGAAATCTAAAAAACTATATTAAATATTTGTGCCAATTTGTCTGCCATAATGCCTAAATTCAATCTCATCCAGTTATCTAATTCCATATACATCTTCATGTCTGAGCACATTTTACCCACTGAAAATAGCCTTTATATTTTGCAGTACTCATCATGCTTTAAAGTTCTCATTCAACACTTGTCTTCTTTAAAGAACACTTTCTATTTAGTTGAGGATTATGATCCTATTTACTGTTTTATTGACTTGTAGATTGATTAGTTGAGTTTACATTTAAACAGAAAACTATCAGTGAAATATTACAACTTTGTTTCATTAGTTTCATGATCCCTTACTGTTCCTAATAAGAACATTGATTTCAAAAATCTCTACATTTATGAACATGTTTGAGATATCAAGCCTCACTGAACTAATGGCTGTCATATCTAAAACTTTTGAAACTGATCCTCAAAATGTTGGTTGAAATTTTCAAATTTTAATAAAAATCACTGCTTATAACAGAGAATTAAGGACAGCTAAGAAGTGGTATACTATATGATGAAAAACAAGTAGAAAATTGTCTTCAATTTTGACTTTAGTATCACAGGATATAATTACGAATATGTTTACCTACTAGTTACTTTGCTTTACCAAAGAGAACAAAGTTGGAACAAGAAAATTTTTGTAGAGATTAGTCAGTGCTATTATTTTAGGTATGAGAATAAAAGAGACGAAGAGAGACAGGCAAAATAATTGTTCCAAGTAAACACAGTCAGTAGAAACCTATGTATAGAAATCAAATTTTTGAAAGCTATAAAGACACGTTTTCTATTGCAAACATGTGGACTTCATTTCAGTTATTTCCCACCTTAAAATATATTCTTTCAAAAAGTTTGCCTCAAGCAAAAGATAAATTACAGCATTAACATTTTGTGAATGAAGTAAAACTTTACCTCTACAGTCTGGTGACTTAGTGAATGAATATCCAACAAAAATAACGAACGTAACGTCACTCATTTAACAACAAAATGATTCTGTCAGCATTTTGATTAATGCCTATTTTGAATCAAGAGATCATTGTCTTATAGAAATATTCAAGACCAATTGCTAGTCTAGACTCTGAAGTTAGATGGAGGTGCCTTCTAAATTAAATCCTTTCATATCCCACAGGCTGAAATCATGCACATCTGACACGTGTTAGTTGAAATTCCACTCAATCCTTAGTTGCCAAGTTTGACTGAAATGGATATAATAGTAAAAATAAGGAAACTAAGAAAAATTAACATTCAAAAATGTGTATTATATGAATGTCTTAAAGGAAACAGTTAAAACAAAGGGGTTCTAGTGTTCTCCATTCACAGATTTAAATTTGAAGCTGAAATATTTGTAGCTCCAGAGAGAAATTGTGGAGGTGGAGGAAAGTGTTCATGATCGAACAACGTGAAATAAATGAGATTGATAAAGACAAACATTGTATGATCTCACTTATAATATGAAACAAAAAAACTGAACTCATATATGGGTAGACTGGTGGTTGCCAGAGTGGAGACTGGGAGAAATGATGGGATTTTGGCGTATGTGTAAAAACTTGCAGTTACAAGATGAATAAATACTGATAGTCTAATGTATAATGTTATGGTTATAATTAACAATACAGTATTATAGACTTGAAAGTTAAGGTAGTTGTTAAATGTTATCACACACAAACACATATATGTACATTTAATTATGTGAAAGGACGGTTCTGTTCACTAGTCTTCATACCTGAAACATTTTGTAAAATATTTGTGTATCAGATATACATATTGTGTGCCTTATACTTACACTGTATTATATGTCATATATAATTCAATAAATTAGGGAAAAAAGAGTAGGAAATCAGTTAATTCAGAGGTATTTTCTGAATAGCCTTCTATTGGGAACATATGAGTAGGATATATGATTCCTTCCTTTAACTGTCTGGTTATTTAATTGAAGATGCACTTTTCTCACCAATAATCAATTCAACATTCACTTTGTGAATAGCTAGAATATTTCAAACATGGTGACAAAGTATATATTAAAGAGGAAGAAAGTAAGTGCCCAGCAATCAAATTGTTGTCATTATGGAAGCAACATAGCACCATTTTCGATAAAATAAGCTAAGTGATAAGATGATGAAGTGCCTGCTTCTCAGACTTTACTTGTCTCAAGGAAATATAGATGTCTAATTTCTTTAGTAATAAGTGAAAACAAATAGCCTAGTATAAAATTGTCCAAAACTTATGAATTAGGAATTACAACTCTCCAAACTGTAATAGGCAGCAAACTTATGAAAGGATGCTAAATCTGAGATGTAGTATTGCCCATTGCAGCAGTAATTAGATACTAATTCTCCCATCAGATTGGTGAAATTTAAAAGGAGGAAAGCTATTCAATATATGCTAGGGTGTCCAAAATTGTACTAACTCATTCCTGAAGGGAATCTAAAGTTCATGAATTCATGAAAACTAATCAAGAAATAAAAATATGTATATTTTAATAAAGTAACAATAAACAAGTAAGACAAAGATGAACAAAACTAAACCTCTCCCAGTAGTTTCCTAACTATTTAAATGTTCAGACCAGCAAGGGGCAAAGTAATGAGGTTTAATTCATACTATTAAATATTATATATTGATGAAAAGATCTTTTTACTGTAGACTTATTCAGGGTCTATGGTTCAGAATAAAAGTCTTCGTTAAATAATGTTTATACTGTCATACTGTCTCTTTAGAATACATAATATAAAACTCAATATATATGCAATATAGATACATATGTTTTTTTCAGTGTGAAAATATGGAACAGACTTCTGTTGAACTTGGGAATCTGTGACTTGAGAAAGGAAATAAATTGGGAGATTTTAGTTTTAACTTTTCCCCTTACATAGTTTGTAAAAGTTTCACTTGCTGATATGAACACATGTTGATTTATTTAAAAATATTAGTTATGGTAAAACATATATATATATATATATATATATATATATATATATACTTTGGGATATGAGATAAATGCTATTAAGATATTTTGGGATTATTATTTATTTATAATTTATAGAGTGTGACTTTTCCCATTCCATTTTTACAGGTAATCAAGAGATTTATAAAAATGCTCTTATAATTAAAGTATTTTAAACCAAAGTTGAATTTTCACATTGTTTTTCTTTTCTTACATATGCGAATTAATGATAGTTTTCATCCCACTGCTAATACATAGGTTGAAGTAATTTTCTGTTAGCCCATAAGCCTAACACACTCTTTGTTCTAGTATATTTATCAAATGTAAGAAAACCATTGACTAATGTTTAGAAGGTCCTGACATACTGTTTTAGATCAAGAGGCAAATGTGAGAAAGCAACCCCAGCTACCTTAGATATTCTTTCTTGTAACTGAGCTACTATTAACCTGGTTCTGATAAGGAAATTGTGTGTCAGTCCATTGCACAGTGCACCATGGGTAAACAACTAGGGCAATGATTCACATCAACGATTGGCCCAGATGTTTGAATTTTGAGTATGTTTGAAAAAGAAACATTTAAAAATATGTGCTTTAATTATCAACATGGAAATAATTATTTCTCTGGCTCATTCATCACCCTGCCAAGAAGGAGATTTTTGTAACTACTGCTTTGTGCAATGCATTCATAAACAGACATTACACTATTTCACTAGAGTGGCTTTCAAATTAGCACTTGTATATAATTTGCTTCAAGAAATATGTAAATGTATATTCCAATACACATATTAATATATTCACCAATTAGGCCTCTATTAATTGATCCAGATGGAAAGTTTCCAGAGAACCATGCAAGGCAATTCCATAAGATTAATAGCCTACAAACTAAATCTTCCTTAAAATATGTCCAAAGTCTTTGAAAAATTCAGCTACTTATATTTTAATAGAAGATGCATATCAGTATCACTTTTCTAAATTCTTTGATTATATATTCTAGTAATAATCTATTATATATTTTGTCTATAATAAAGCCACTAAACTACAGTCTGTGACAGATTGCTGAGTAGAAATAAAGAATAGGTTTCAATAAATGATACTATGTGTGCTTTCTGCCACCTTCATATTTGTACCTGATACTGCTTTCAATTGAATTACTGAATTGCCTACACACTCAGAATCAAGGCTCTTTTTAAAAATATTTTTATTTTTCTATATTCAAGTGATTAAAATAGGTCCATGTTTTTCACCAAGAAATAAGTGAATCTCCTAGTGTTGGAATTTTGTTGTTGTTTTTGGTCAGGCATTTAGTATCCCTAAATTTGAATAAATTACTTAAATTTATGAAGTGAGGTGTAATTTATGGTAGTGATATTTAAATAGAACCTTATTTAATCCATATGGTCTAAGCACATATTCTACTTTCTCATTATACCTCCCAAATAAGCACTAACAATTAGGCAATGCTTAAACATTTATCATGCTTATCTTCCCAGTTGCAGTGGCACTAAAGGTGACTAAGAATGACAAGAAATTTTATGTAAAGGGTTGAAAATAAAGGGAAATAACAATTGATTTGCCTTCCCTTGTTGAGTGGTTCCAAGTAGATAAGCGGATTTGTAGTGAGGTCATCAGTCACAATTGGATGGTAATTTGAAAATGGATTAGCTTAGAAGTAGCAATTTCTGCTCCATGGGTTTCAGTGAAAAAGTCTGACTAATTCTGTAAGAGACCTCATAAACTGGCAGAGATCAATGCCTACCTAATGTGCCATTATGCACTGGGCACACTTCAGTGATTACAGCACAGCTGCGTCTGGGCTGTGCTTGATACTTCTTTAGCACTTGCACCACAGGTGCCCCACATGATTATTTTGCCCAAAGGAATAAACTCTTTAGGGAATTTAAATGGGTTGGGTAAGAGATTTTTCATCCTAAGAAGCTTTTCACTTTTATACTGAGGAATGACCAATATCAGATGTCAGTAATGTCAGCACAGGGACTAGTAAAGACTAAAAGACTTATGAGACAGTGACCATGCTCTATTATATGCCCGGGTGGTACTTCCTTATTCTGAATATTTTATAGCATGACTACCAACCTTTGTAGTATGAAAGAACATAGTAATACAATTTTTAAGTTGATAAGTTCATTTTAAAGATTAGAGTGTCATATTAAAACAACTTCTATAGTTTTAAATTCAATTGCAATGAAGAGTGAAATGAAATTCGTCAAGTTTATTTCCAGTAGAATTTGTAGTATGTGATACTCTACCAATAGTCCTTAGATGCCTTGATTCTCAGTAGAGCTGATCTATTAACTGGAGGTTTATATAAAAGGATGGTAGTAGTCCCATTTATTTCTCCCAGAGATCTATATTCAGATTTTAAATGGGTATTTTTTTTAATCCTAATTCAGAAGTTAACTATTATTACTATTGTGGGTGAATTCATCATTCCATTTGGCAATAAACGAGCTCACAGAAGAACTAAGAAAAAGGTCATTTGGAAACGCACACATAAGATCAAGGTCAGCTATGTGAATCCAGTGGGAAGTATTCAGAATATTCTGACTCCTTAAATGAAACTTAGAGAAATAAGAACTAAATTTCAGTTCATAGGACAATATAAAAATGAAATGAATAGACCTGAAATTACTACAAAAAAAAAAATCCTTTTCCCTTTTCTCCAGTGGTATCTAAGTACAGAGGAGAGATCCCTGGATTCTGGATTAGCCTTGGACATAGATGTGTCTTTAATTTTTTGTGACCTCATTGTTTTAATTTATATCTTATGTCCTGACTATATTTAAATCATAGAAAATTTTTTGTTAGTACCAATTATTGGGAATGATGAGTGACCTAATTTTTGATTCATTCAAAATTCAATAGTTTTTAAAAGAAAATTAACCTTCAATTTACTTAAATATATAAATATGTATGAGATAGAAAAGTTTTTAAATGATCTATATGGAAGTATCTTTTCACTGATGTATAGGAAATTAAAACTCTATGTTAGGATTTTTTTAAATAGAGAGGATGAGTATTCTCAAGAGAGATACTGGAATATAGAAAGAAAATTTGTCTTTTATTCCAGTTTTTCTAAATTTAGCACTTCCCCTCAGTATTAACAATTTTTCTGTCCAATATTCTGAGCTAAATAGAGTTAATAAATTTCAATACTTGTTCTTACTGCCCTAAAAGAACTTTCTATCAATCAAACTACAATAGCACAAGCTAAAATTGCACAATAAATCTGTGCAAATAAAGTATATTTGAAGTATTTAGTGTAATGGTTTACTTTAGAGAATAGTGAAGCTGGAGTTTTTCTGAGCATGCCTCTCTTTGATACACATAACCATTAATTAATCTACAAAGTTGACTTTGGCCTACTTTTCAAGGTAGAGAAACACAATGAGAAAGAGTAAAATAAAGAAATTGAACAAATTATGTTAAAATGTAGTAAGTCAGGTGATTTGTGTATTTAAAGTAGAGTTTGTTACTATAGTGTCTGTAGTGGTCAGTTCTCACAATCCATTCTTTCAATTACAAAAACTTCTTTTGATATTATTGGAGAAGAAAAAAATTCACATTTGAAATCATATGAGAAAAACTTTTTATAAGTCACCTAAGGAGAAAGCAACATGAAACATAAATGAAGGAATGGATTCATTAACTAATATATAAGATAATATCAAATATAGCAGGTAAGGGGTCTCAGAAAATAGTTTGGTAAAATGCAATGAAAAACCTCTACAACCCAAGCCTGGTAGGAGAGGAATTTTTTTTGAAATATATTTGCTAGAATGAGTTTAAAAATACATTTTTCGTGAGTGGTATTTAAGAAAATGATAAAAAGGAAAGGCAGATGATGATACATTGGGAAACCAAAACTGATGGCCCTTTGTTTTCTGCATTAAAAGTGTGAGGATTCTAAACTTTAGATTACTTGAAAAAAGTTAAGAGAACATGTCTTACTTTTAATAAACTAAAGTAATGTAAACTTTATGAGTTTTAAATATAATAGATGAAAATAACCTGATACTGGTGATAAGTTAGATAGATAGAACCTAGTTTAATATATATATAATATATGAAATTCAGTTGGTATCATTTTATATACAATTTTTAATTAAGTGATATTATACTACAATATCACTTAATTTGCAGGAGTGCATCATTGAGAATTGACAGGTGCATGTGGATGTACCTTGTGTTTATTGTTAGTCATTTATTGAATTATCCCTTTCATTATGTGCTGAGACACAGACCATTGCCTTGTGTATGTGTTTAATTTAAATTAATATATTTTCTAAAATTACATGACTGTAGACTTCAACTTTAAATTCTTTCTATTATTGAATGCAGATTATTGATTAAATGAAGTAGAGCAAGTACTAAAATCCTTGAAATTACATTGCATTCTTTTTATTTATGGAAAATTTCTATTAAGGTATAGATGTTTTATGTCTGATAAGGTATAAATTACACAGTCATTACAGCTGAAAATAATAGTGAAATTCTAATAACTGAATAGAAATGGAGAATGAAATCAAGTCTTAGATGTTAGAAGAATGGCAGAAGTTTGGCAACTGCTGAAAATTGATGATGGGCACAGAGACTCATTTGTATTCATTTCTCTTGTACATGCTTGGAATTTTCACAACAAGAAAGTTTTTAATGACCCATAATTCCCCCATAATTCATATTTTATTGTTTTTAGGTATACATCGTTATGATGAAATACCCATGAGTTATTTACAAGTGAGAAGGAATAAAGCATGATATCTTAAAACAGTAAAGCATAACACTAAAGATGCTGAGCCAATGGGTAGGTAGGGGCAGGATTCAAAAACTGATGAGCCATAATTCTGTCTGTTTTTTTAAAACCTTGTCTGTTATTTCAATAAAATATTGCTCAAATTCTCTATGTCCTGTTTCTATAAGATGTAAAGAAAAAAATAGTTTCTCTATCACAGAGCTATTATGAAAATAAGTGAAATAAAGAAAGCATAGCTTTTCCTTTTCAAGGAATATTAAGGTTTTGTCAAGTAAGAGTTCTTTCAACAAATGGGAGAAAATAAAAAGCTGTGAAGTCTGTATTTTTTTCTTTTCCTTGACACTAGTATTTTCTGGCTATTAAAGTGTCTGTTCTTTTACATTAAAATCAAGAAATTCTTGAATAATTTTGAAACAAGAAGCATTATATATCAAAATGAAACTCTAAGCTCACATCTTCTTGATCTGCATGACTCTTTTCCCCCCACATTCCTTCACTGGTACAGAATTTAATGAAATGTTAATATGTGAATTTAAAGAGTTTGACTTGGATGAATGTCAAACCAAAGTCACCACTACTATGCCAAGATGCCTCACATTTATATCTTTTTTTGTTCTCTTAAAGTAAAAAATCTAATGTTCTCTATTCTTCTAGCTGAAGTAGGGAGAGGAAGTGAATTTAAATAACTATAACAAAATTTAATATGCCAGGACTTCAACAGAATTTCAGTCTTTATAATTTATGTATAAGATTTCAGGACTATATTTCAGCTAATGGAACTTCTTTTTTTCTTTCCCAACAAGTTGCCCATAACCAAAACTTTATATGTGACTTTTTTTTTTTTGAGACTAGGTCTTGCTATTTTTGCCCGTGGAACCGCAGGTTCTCGTTGCCCAGGGTACCACAGATTCAAGCAATCCCCAGCCTCAGCTTCCCAGGTAGCTGGGATTACAGGCACGCGCCACCATGTCCAGCTATTTTTTTGGAACACTACGTCTCGCTACGGGCCCCAGGCAGGACTCGAACCGCGATCCCTAGCCTCTGCCACTTCATAGGCTGAAGCTTACAGGCACGAGCCACCGTGCCTGGCTATATGTGACTTCTTTAGTGATACCCATCTAATCAGTTTGAGGCAAGGTAAACCATTCATGATATAAACAGAAAATTTAGAAAATAAGTTTTTTCCTTGTATTTATTTTAGTCACTTAAAATAATTGGTATCAACAGTCTTTGCACATTAATATTTAGTTGAAAATAAATGTAATAACTTTCCAATGAAATGAATTGTAGTCTATTACTATTTCTTGCCATAACCACACAATTTAGGAAGTCATCTATGTGTCTGAGTGTTTGTGTGCACGTGTACATACATGCACGATTTTTTCCCCTTTTATTTATTATACTGGTATTGGTTTTATTTTCTGCGAAAACATTTAGTAGAAGAAAAAGTTAGAAATCTTTAGATTTTTCCTTTTGTTCAACATCTCCCACAGGTTTTTAGGCACCTGCTATATTGCTTTCTGTATTTAAACGGTGAAGGGAATAGACTCATTATAAAGTTTTATTTTATTCTCTGAAACCACCTGAGAATTGTATATAAATAATACACACAATATAGACCTAATGTTCTTAGGACCACCACAACCAGGACACCAGTAAAATAAAGTTTTGGTTTATTTTTTTGTCAAAAAAAATTGTCAAAAATAAAAGAGCACAAGATAATAGCAGAATGTGCCCACCAAGCACACATTGAGACCTGCTGTTTTCCCTGTTGGTGTCCACATGGTTTTGATTTTCATCTAATTGCAAAAAACACAAACATTGGCAAAAACTTTACTGGATGTTTGGTGACCCCACTGTGTTAAATAACACTTGAATTGGAGTGCTTAAAGAAAACCTCCATATGATATGTTTGGCTTTTATTCCCATAAACTTAATAGCCCTATCAATCAGAAAGGAGATATTGTCTAGAAAATGGGGAAAAAGAGTTTTAATAGTGAGATTAAAAAAATAAGTACTTTCTCTTTCCTTGTGACCTTTGTTATAATACCTTTGTAAAGGACATTGTATTTTTAGAACACATGTGTGCATCAATTCCTTAAAAATTCTCATTCAGAAAAATTCCCCATAACTATCCTAAGAGTGACATTAACTAGTGTTTTTTTTCTATTCCTACCCAAACATTTTATAGGTCATTTCAGTGATCTTATGTGACAATATTGACAACTCAGATTTAAGTATATCTATGTTTTGTCTATGTTTGAATGCCTCAAATTCTTTTGTGATTGTTCCTAAATCAAAATCTTGCAAGAAGTATGCAATGATTTAAGAATAGTGCAGGAAGCTAGCCTTAGAAGATCAGTATAACCAGGTTAAATATTTCCTTAGTGGATGGTCCTTTGGCTAGTCCTATACCTTCAAGCAACAGTGCAAAACAAATAGCTGCTGAGACACAGATACATGTAACATTCATGTTAGAACAAAATGTATGTACTCATAGTTTATTTAAATTTAGACTTCATGGTAAATAAATTGTCTGATTTCCATGTATAAAGCAACTATTTTAAAAAGAAAGATTATTCTCATTTACAGATTATTAACATGATCTTATTTAAATATTTTGTATGAACTTCAGCACCTGTTTTCTCTACTAATCTAGAAGAGTTAATAACTTTCTGCCATGTGAACCAGTTTCCAGTATTCTACGTTTTTCTCTAAAAAGTTACTTTTTCCTATGGTCATATTTTCACTGATACCTTTCTTGAAGTCCTTTTTACCTTAAAATTCATAAGTTTTATGAATTAGGAATGGATGCGATTATTTTGAGCATTGTTTTGGCACTTAAGCCTGAATAGGTGGTACATAGCACTAAAAATAGTTGATAATAGAAAAATTGAGGGTACATTTAGAGTGGTATAAATCTGAGTAGGTGTAGAAGTCAAGTGACCATGCACAATTCATGATCTTACACTTTCAAATAAGTACTCAAATACATAACAAACTTGAAGATTAATAATTCAGTTCATATTGCCTGTTAAATTCTAAAATATATGGCAATAAATAGACCTACAAAAATAAGTTTGTTCACTATTTACAAATATATTTGTTTTGTTAGTTTTCTTTTCGTAGGGGAGTGGGAGATCAGTCCCAACTCTTCTTACTAAGTGTTATTTTCTTTGATATATATTTTCTTCTTCTTGATTTAGTCTTGGTAAATGTATATTTTTAAGAGAATTTAATTTCCTCTAGATGGTCAAGTTTGTTGAAAAGTAGTTTCTTTTTGTAGCTTCTTAAGGTGATTTGAATTTCTTTGGAATTAGTTTTACTATCCCCTTTACATTTAAAATTTTATTCAAGCCTCTCCCCTTGACATTTAAAATTTTATTTTAGCTGGGTGTGGTGCTGCATGCCTGTTGTCCAAGCACTGGGAGGCAAGAGGCTTCAGATCACTTTAGTTACGAGATTCAAGACTACCCCGGGCAATATAGGAGCCCTGGTTTCATAAAAGCAACTGGGCGCCGTGGTGGACTCCTGTAATCACAGCTACCTCGGAAGCTGAGGTTGGGGATCCTTTGAGTCCGCGGTACCCCAGGCAACATAATGAGACCTAGTCTCCAAAAATAAAATAAAAAATAAATAGAATAATTTTTTTTCAATCAACTGTTGATTTCGTTACTCTTTTGCATTGTTTCCCTGTTCTATTTTGCTTCCCTTATAACCTATTATTTCTGTTCTCTAATTTTAGATTAGTTTATTCTTTTACTAATTTCTTAACATTTAGAATTAGATTGTTTATTTGGAATCATTCTTGCTTTTTAAGTCAGGTTTTAGTAGTCATGGCTTGTTTTATTAAAGGAAAAATTTAATTTCTCCTTTAATTTCCCCTTTGATTCATTAGTTATTCAGAAAAGTGTAACAATTCATGAATTTTCCAATTTTTTCACTGGGTAGTAATTTCATACCAAATGATGAAAGAAAATGGTTGACAAGATTTCAGTCTTTTTGAATTTGCTAAGACTTGTTTTGTGATCTAATAGTTGATCCATCCTAGAAAATGTTTCCTGTCTGTTGGAGAAAATGTTTAATGTTATTTTGGGATAGAATGTTCCCTGTATGTCTGTTAGTTCTCTTTGATTCATAGTATTATTCAAATAAGTTTCTCCACTGTCTGAATAATAATATCTATTGTCAAGAATGGGATGTTAAAAATCTTTAACTATGATTTAATTATTTTTTCTTTTAGTTTTTCTGTTAGCTTTTGTTTTATGTATTTATGTGCCTTGACGCTGGCCTTTTAAATATTAAAACCGCTGCATCTTCTTGATGCATTGGCCCCTGCACGACTTCTTTGTTTCATTTTACCATGTTAAGTTTAAACTCTACTTTAATATAAATAAGCTAACTCTTCCTCTTTTTCATGGTAATCATTTGCTTCAAATGTCTTTATTCATTCATCCTTCACTTTCTGTGTGTGCCTTTAAGATTGAAATGAGCCTCTGGTATGCATCATTTTGTGGAATCTTGTTTTTTTTATGCATTCACTCATTCTATGTCTTCTAAAAGGAGAACTTGATTCATTTACATTTAGAGGTGACTTAAGAGGTATGAATTTGCCATTGATATTTTATTGTTTCTGACATTTTTGTAAATAAGTTGTTTCTTGTCCTGCCATATTTTTTGTGTGTATTTATGTCTTTTAGTATAGCATGCTTTGACTTCTCTAATCTCTTGTATAACTAATACAAGATTTAGAATCATTATTTTTGAATTCTATTTTGTTTTCTTGGTTAACAATCTACTGTAAGGAAATATTTGTCTTTTCCCATTTATTTATTCATGTATGTATATCAATGAGAACTATTGGATTCCAATTTTATTCTGTGCATTATAATCATTATTGCAATTACCAGATAATCAGTGAGAAACCTGTAAACTCGATCATTTGTCATTTTGATATGTTCAACTAATTAATTGAGTACTTCATTATTTTCTGGAAAAACACAATGTTTAGTGTTTTAAACCATCATGGTATTTTTCTGTTGTTGTACTAAAACTAACCTGTTACTTATTAGTATGAGGAAACTACTATGTAAATTCAGGTTTTTTCACATAGAAATTGCTTGCAGTTTCCCACCATAATGCTTAATGTTCAATGTAGTTTTATAGATATATTGTTTATCAAGTTAAGGAAGTTCCCTTTGATTCTTAAATTACTGAGAATGTTTTTAATTATTAATGATGCTGAATTGTATTATTGTTTTTTTATATCTATTGATAAAGAACACAATATATCTATTGATAAAGAACACAATATATCTTTAGCCAATTGATATAATGGATTATATTAATAGATATTTGAATGTTAAAAATAATCTGAATACCTGAGGAAATCTCACTTGTTTGTTATTTATGGTTCATGTAATGCAGTTTGATAGATCTACTAATATTTTATTGAGGATTTTTGCATCTGTCTTTGTAAAAGACATTGGTCTATGTTTTGGTTTTTTTTTTTAATAATATCAACACCTGGTTTGGTTTTGGATTTTTTTCTAGTTTTAAAGAATGAGTTAGGATGTACATATTTTTCTTTTTCTTTTATAACCTGAAAGAATTTGTGAAGGATTTTTTTTTAACATACTGGGTAGAATTCTTAAATGAATCCATATGGCTCTCATGCTGTTTTTGAACATTATTTACTATGGATTAAATTTACTTAATAAATATGGGCCTATTCACATTGTTTTTCATTGTGTATGAATTTTGGCAATATGTCCATTAAGGAATTGGTCTGTTTCATCTCTCTTATGAAATGTGTGGACACTGATTATAATTCCTTTTTTATCTTTTTAATATCCATAGTATCTATAGAATAGACCAGTTTTAATGTATCACTCTGCAGTGATATTTAGACTGAAAAGAAGTATAGGAAAGATGAAAAGGATTTTGTTTTAACTGATCTGTTTTAAGGGATGTATAACTACCATATATTGTTTAGGTATACAATATAATGATTAAATATGTATAAATTGCACCTTAATATAATCCCTTCCCTAAGTCTAGTTAACATTCATCCTACACATATTTACAACAAATTATGTCTTATACTTAGCAGTTTCAAGATCAATTTCTCTCAGCACATATCAAATATACAATAAAGCATTACTAATGTCAATGCGATATATATATTATATATACATGATTTATTTTATACTGAAAGTGTATCTTTTGAGATTTTGTTGATGCTTTTTAAGATAGCATCATTTTCAAACATTTTTGGACTTTTATATAATTGAAGAATGTAATTTTGTTCAATCACTCATTTTATATGGAGAATACTTGGGATTGAGGAAATCAAACTACTTGTCAATGCATCACATTTAGCTAAATGTTTGGCCATAAATTTTATTCAGAATATGATGAAGATTTAACTTAAAAACAGTGACTCTACTATGAAGTGGGTACTGTGATTCATTTATTGAGTTTTCATCTTTTCAATTAAAGTATGTAATTGAAATTTCAACTATATCAAATTTGCTAATGAAAAATCCAGTTTTCAGAAAGACAAATTGCTTACTCTCTAATAAAATTATCAAGTGTAGCTCAAATTTTGCCGAATTGATTCTAATTTTGCTGAGCTTAATAAGATGTTACTATATATAATACTATATATAGTATATATACTATACTATATATAATATAGTATTACTATACTATATATAATATATTTTTGATAGGGGTTGGTAAAGTTTGGTCAAGTGGAAATCAAATTAATACCATCATTAATTTCTAAAATGAAATTAGATTAATGAAGCTAGTGCTGTCTAAAATTTTGCTATCTTATTTGTGAAATAAATAATTTACATAAAATTGGTGGAAATTATGCTGTCAGCAGAGATCTTCAAAAATTTAATAATCTAGTTGTGGAAAAACATGCTGTTAATACAACATACTATAAGGAAATTATTTTAAAAAATACATACAAAATACAAAGTACAGAGTAAGTAACCTCCAATTAACTTTAAAAAAGAGAATTAAGGCCAGGCATGGTTGTGCATGCCTGTAAGCAGCAGCCTAGGGAGCTGCAGCAGATACTAGGGATCGCAGTTGGAGTCATGCTCGGGGCAATGTAGGGAGACCTACTTCCAAAAAAAATAACTGGACATGGTGGCACGTGCCTGTAATCCCAGCTATCTGGGAAGTAAGGCTGGAGATTGCTTGAGTCCGTGGTACCCTGGGCAGCATGAGCCTGCGGTTCCATGGGCAACAATAGCTAGACCTAGTCTCAAAAAAAAAAAAAAAGGAGAATTACACAAAGCAAAAAATAATAATCTTCATTAATCATTAATGAAAAGAGTTAGAGATAATATGCTTAATGAAGCTGAACCATATCTAGTATTGTCATGCATCCATTGCTCTCATTGCATCCATTGCTCTCATCATATGAATGGAAATTACTTCAACATGTAATCATTAGTAAAATAATTAATGAAATTTTTCATATTTTATGCTGTTTTTTAAATCTGATATGTGTTTTACATCACAGTAGTTTTGAAATTAGATTAACCACATTTTAAATGTTCAGTATTCACTTGTGACTGCTGATAATCATATTAAGCAGCATTGATCTAGGAATCTTGCTAATTAATATGTTGACTTCAGACTAGCTACTCCTAATTAGATGGTAGAAATGCAGAATTCTTGGCTATAGACTAAACTAAATCTATATTTTCTCAAGACTTTCACATAATTGCATGTACTAACAATTGGAAGAATTCTGATCTAGACAACCACCTTTAATAATAGGTATGTGTAGCTAAAGCAGTACACTAGATAAATGTTCTAGGTGTTCAGAAAACTAAAACTGTTAATTGTATTATTGTGTCTTGAGGGCACAAAGTAAATTAAACTTTGCATATATTTACTAATTAATTCACACTGGAGCATTTGTATATCCAAAATGTTCCATTTCCTCGTGTCATTTATATCTGACAACACTAGGCATGAACTGAAATTCCACCAATGGGAACAAATATATAATGTTTATTTTCTATGCTTTGTAATTGGATTTAAGGATTTTACAGTTTATTATGTTTTCTAGTATTAATCAAGCTAACACAATTAAGATATAAAATAATTTTATATATACAACTAAATAAAAAATGGAGAGGTAACCCTTCTAATTCTTATAGAATGTCTTCCCCAGTTTCAGTTACAAGAGGAAAATAATGATCTAATCACTTAGTAAGTAGCAAAATGAAAACTCTTAAGTTATCAAAATATCTACTTAAATTATAAATTAACATCCCTGTGGTTAATGGTGATTTTAGTATTTTCAGCTATTATGTGATGATTGTATATACTAATAAGAGTTTGGAATAATTTTAATTTAATTTTTTTTGGTTTAGTGTTTACTACTTCAGTGTTTACCTAGAGGGATTCTGAAGTTGTTGCCTCAGAATAATAATTAATAATACCCCACTTGCTACAAAAAAGATCCTGTTTGGAAAATATATCATTTGTCCACCCTGTTTATTGCAGTCATTAAAAATTAGTTTTGAACATTTTATAATGCATGTAATATGTGAGTGCAATACCTAGACGTATGCCTTCTTTTAAAGTGAGTGATCATATAACCTGGTAGAGATTAATTTACTTTATTTTGTTATATTAAAGATCACACAGTGAAGACCTGACTTGCAAGAAACTGGAATGTTTCCCAGTTTCACTCTTAGCCCTATGTTTAATTGTTCCCGGCAGTCATTTCAGACCAAGAATATGTGTTCCCTCTCAAACTGATGCAAAGTGACAGTCTAAGCAGAATTGTGTACTTTTCTCTCCTCTCTGCTCTCTACTCTCTAATTGTGGGAAGAATGAGAGATAATTGTTAGGAATTTCAGAGGTCTTTCCTGCTTAGTGTATTGTTTACTGACTAAAATACAAGGCAAAATTCCATAGGAGATAGCAACTTGGCCACTTTAAGTGAAAGTGGTCTGTGCAAATCTCGAGGGCAAATTTGCAAACTGCTAAATGGATCAGCCACTTAATGTTCACCTGGAATAAGTTAAATGTCCCCTGGAAATGGAAATTTTTTTTGGTTAAGCATAAAAAAAAATCTAAGATAGTATTTACATAGTTAAAGATAAGCCCAACATTAAATATGTGGATATAGACATAGATAGATGATAGATAGATAGATAGATAGATAGATAGATAGATAGATAGATAGATAGATAGATAGATAGATAGATAGATAGATAGATAGATAGATAGATAGATAGATAGATAGATAGATAGATAGATAGATAGATAGATGTGTATGTATGTGTGTATTTCATATCAGAAAACCTTTTGTAGCTCTCAGGGTATATACTAAGAATATAGAATTTGACTTTTTCATTCTGTGTCAAATACCTTTTAAAAAATTCTACATTGAAGAGAATAGAATTAACTAACTTGGAAAATGAATGGTAAAATTTGAGTGAGCCATAGACTGAGACAAGTGAGGAATTTGGAGAGGAGTCAAATGAGCCAGCAATTAAATGCCCTTGAAATGTGGAAATCAAAGAAATATAAGGTTATCTGCTAAATATCAGTCTCCACAGTGGAATAAAAGAGTGGAGTAGACACAAAGTCTGCCAAAATAGAGTAGGCCTTTAGAAAAGAATGGGTCAATAACTTAAGTTGCAAGTCTGTATTTTTTACAGTCATGTAATTGCTCCTTCAACATCCTCAATGCTGCATATATAGATCTTGTCTGTTTTTTCTTGTATAGAAGTTTATGCAACATGGTTTAGATGGGGCAATATTACTCAAAGAGAATCCTATGAAACATTAATTTTTTCCAAGAAAACTTTGGGGGAAGGTACCACATCCAGGTAAATTTAGGAAATTTTACATTCTGTTACTGTCCACAAATTCACATTCCACATCCCCTTAACACAGAGTCCCTTATAATAACTAGCTTAATTTTTTGTTTTTATTCCACCATTACTTAAGTCTTTAAATTTTGGAAACTTTAATGTAAATGGTATCTCTTAGTATTCAAGTAGAGTTGTACAGAAAATATTTAGGAGAATGTTGGACTGGAAGAATGTTATTGACATAATTATTGTTCTTAGTATAATATTGACCTAGACATGAGTACATGCATTTAAAGAAAATCAACAGTAGTATTAGAAAGATATTTCAAAAAGACTTTCATTGATTTTTCACCTGCAGGTCATTTGAGTCTTTGTCTGAAATAGTGTTATTGTCACCCCTACATTAGCATATTGGAAAAACAACTTGTTGCAAATAATATGACAAATAAAAACCCATGAGCCTGTGAAGTGCATTTATAAATACATGTGCATATGTATATGTATATGCACAGTATATATTTACGAATAATATATATTAAGGTTCATTTTATATGTGTGTGTGTTGTAGTCATTCTAAGCAAGCTACATATTTCTGAAGTGAGATAAACCTATCTCAAAATTACAGTATAAAAAGTCATCCTTATTGCCATTGGATGGTATAATATCATTAGAAAATAATTTTTTTTGTTCATAATTTTGCCAGGTGAAATAAAAGAAGTCTAGGTAGGAAAACAGAAAATTCCCTAAGGAATTTCTTGTTAGTATCTAGGGGCAAACGTCTAAATTTTCCAGATGCCCAGAGATAATGATGTAATCCGAACTGCCTGCACTATGATTAACTTTTTGCAAGTATGAGAAAATATCTTTTCACAGTGGACTTTATAATATATTATATATTCTCATTTAAAATCATGAGTTATACAGCTTTAAAATAAAGTCAGTATTATTGGTGAAAGAAATTCATATTCAAAAATGCCCCCAAATGTTGTTGCAATCATATTCTAGTCCTTGAGCACAAAGTTCTTAATCAGATGCATGTAATATATTTGAAATGAATGTAACCATTTTAGTGTTTCATTGCTTCAGCTTAATTTAGTATTAATTACTCATTACAATGGATATAAAGAAGTCAGCATACAATAATAAACTTTTTTATTGTGTTAGCATACTCGTACAGAGGTGAGCATCTGGGAACTGTGTTCTTAGCTGTCACCCAAACAAAATAGACTTCAAATTCCATAAAATTTTCAACAAATATATATGAAATCATCCCAGAATAAATCCCACTTTCTTTACTCAGATTTAAAGTTTTCTTTGATTTTCAGTCCTTGTATGTGATGAATTATAATCTCCCTATTGATATAAACACTAAATTAGTTTTACCAGACAAGTAGAATATTTTGTTTTAATTATTTTATTCATCCATTTCAGACCTCCTAACTGCTAGCCAAGGTACTTGACACCCCGGGTAGATCAGTTAAAGGACAGATTTACTTCCTGCCTTAAAGTGTGTGTTGATGAGAAAGACAATGACAAGTGAACAGTATTTGCATTTAATAAGTGAGAAGTGCAGTGAAGCAAAGCATACTTATCTCACATCAAGATTGAATTATGAGGTGCTATGATCATAGCATTCATGGCATTGGCATTTTTGTAATGAGCTTTCCTGAATTTCTGAGGACAGTGTTCAATTGTTTTTCAGTGGAACCTGAAATTAAAGTGTTGATTCCACCAGAGCTTTCTGTATCTTTCATGGTGAAGGTTAAAGGTTAGGGCCACCATTTTAAAATAAAGAACTTTCCATGCCATGTCAAAGTTTGTGATTTTGTTTGTTAATATCCCCTCACTGTCTGAATTACTTAGCAATTTGACACAAGTTTATAATTAATTATCAGGAACCAGATCAAATGTTTTCAGTCTATGTAATTTTCCTTTTTGTTCATATTTATATTTTTATTCTTTATTTCTTTATTATTTAGTTAATGTGATTATTCAGAAATTGACATTCTGACTTGATAAGGAAAATTTTGGCTAGATTTGAAACCTGTCTATACATATAAAATGTTCCCTATTGATAGGAACATGAAAATAATTTCAATGTATAAACTAGATTTCTAATATTTTAAAATTTTTTCAGTTGATATGTAATTTTAAGATTAATTATTTTTGACTATATTTCTCTTTAAAACTACCATAATCTTAATGTAACTATGAGATTTACGAAAGATAAAAGCAAACCATGGTCAGGGAGGGGGGTAACCCCAGAGATCACAGAGATGCAAAATTTATATATACATAAATTACATAAAAAAAAGGAAAGTTTTTGGTCTACAGCACAGAAAAACAAATTAGAGTCTAATAATAGTCAAATCTATTCAAAACCAGACGACATAAATAGGGCTATAAAATTCTTAATTTGTCTTCTTAGCTTGGTCTAATCCCTTAACTTTGTATTTAAATTTTCAAATAAAAGTTGGATACATGGTATATTTTGCAGAATTTGTAGAAAAGATGTTTGCATTTGACACACAGGTGTTCCAACTTTTGTATTATGCCAAGAGCAAATTTTTAAATAAAAATAAGCTACAAAAATTCCTTTACCTAGTTTACAGAATTAAGCCCACCCAGGCTGAAAAAAAACAAGACTTAGTGGCACCCCTATTTTCATGACCAACTAGACAAGCAGGTAAATCATTTGAAAGGATTTCTAAGTTTAATCCTTTGACAGTTGATCTTACCCTGGAGGCATACCTAATCATATTCTCAGTTTGATATTCCTACTTTAAGCAATTCTTGTTCAACAAGATTTTTTTAGAGGAAAAATGTTTTTGCTTTGAAACAATACTAATTCATTATAAATAATATATTTTATCTTTATTTCCTGAACTTATGCTTCTTTTGAAAAACTACTTTTAATTTTAAAATGATTGCTCTACTAGTGTATGTTTATATTTTGTAAGAATTGATAAAGAAAATCATGCAGTTTTCCAAGAACATTAATGTAAATATGATAACCAACAGTAATTTCTGCCTCAGAGGAAAATAGCAATGCAATATCAAACTTTAATCTTTATAGGAAGTGAAATACTAGGTGGATAGTTATTTGTGCAATATTTAATAATAACAGTAATATGTATCTCTTCATCATTATTTTAAACTAACATAGAACATATTGCAGACAAGACGTTTGACTTGTGAGGGAGATGACCCCGATTTTAATCTGTGCTCTGCCATCAATTAGCTGTTTTATATTATGTAATTCCCCTAACCTCTCCTGATTTAAATTCAATTATCCTTAAAATTGGAGTTTTGACTGTATTATCTCCAAGGTCCCTGGAAGCTCTAACATCTCTACACTGCTAAAAGGCCAGCCTCACATAATTCCCATTTCCATCAGTTCACCTGCCTCTATCTGGCCCAGTTTCTATCAGAGTTCATATGAACTAATGACACGAGTATTGTATCCAAGAATAAACTACCTCAAAGATATGTTTTAGTTCTTAGGTTTTTTTTAAAGGTCTATTTCTAATTTATGTATTAAATAGTATGTCTTTTAACTCCAGCAACAAACCTAGATTAGATCGTAGGGTCAAGGTTCTATAGTTATTGGATGATAATGATTGCTAAATAAACAAGCAAATATAGGATTTTTTTTTTATCATTTCATAAATTCTTCTTAACCCAAGATGACAAAAAAAATATATGAAAAAAAAATTCTGAGAGAGAAGAGAGGTGGTAGAGAAAAGGATCAGGTAGATATAGTAAGGGAGAACCCAGTAGAAATGAAGGAAGGAGGGAGGGAGGAAGGGAGGGAGGGAGGGAGGGAGGGGGAAGGAAGGAAAAGAAGGGAAAGGAAGGAAAGAAAGGATAGGAAGGAGGGAGGAGCAAGCATTAGGGGTAAAAAAATGTTTCTATTAGCAAGAGAAGTCACGGTGAGGTTTCTCATTGATCAACCAGATGTGTGAGTAGCAAATTAGAACCATTCCTCGAGCTGACGTTGCACTTCCCAAGGGGGGTAAAGATACACTGATGAGACATGATTAGATGGAGGTGAATTTCCAGTAATTTAATATTTGTCAAAGGACCAAACTTTGCAAATGATTTTCTTTAAAGTAAATCAGAACACATTTAGGTTAAGCCTATAATAATAACCCTGTTGCTTCCATTTTGATATTCTATCTGAAGAAGAAAGAATGGGTAGAGTAATAGGGGGCTATAACATTATTTATAACTCAGATAGTGAATCCCTCTGTGACTGGGAACATTATGGAAACTCTTGAGATGAAAGTTAGACAAACCTTATTCAACTTAGCCCAAGGAAAGAGGTAAAATGCACTCTTTTCACCTGGGCCCTTTTTAGTGTCTTAAAGAATAATTAACACCACAAGCAGAAGCTGGGAGGACTAATGCAACTAATTTGATCCTAACTTCGGACTCCTAGGGGAAAAGCAGAATTCTATGTCTTATCATATTTCAAGATGTGACGTATATAATGTATAGATAATGTATATATAGGTATGTTATCAATTGTATTACATTAGACCATACTATATAAAATTATTTTCTCTGTATATGTGTGGGTGTATATGTATATGTGTGTGTGTTTCTACTAGGGAAGGACTCTTTCACATATTTTACTTATTCGGTATCATTTCTATCTTATAGAAAAATCACCATTCTCATAGAAAGAAGGTAGTACTGTGTCCAAAAGGATATTTATAATGACATACAGCCCTGTCAGAAGAAAAAGTTACTAATAAGAAAGGAATACCCCCAAACAGTTGCTTTCTGTTGAATGAGTACATAGAGGTTTTAATGTCCAATTAGTTCAATTATTACCTTCAATAACAATTCGGAAATAGAAGTAATATATTTATATAACCATCAATTCCAATTTATACCTGTACTAATATGATTAGTTTGCATATATTGTACTAATATAATTAGGTTGCATATTTATTGTTATAAAATAATCAGACAACTGTAAGCAAAAGTAGAAATTATTACAACTATAATTGTATTAAAAGTACAAAATATAAACAAGCACTTATGTTTTAATAAAAGAGTTTTCAGCATTAAACTTAAAATTTGCACCTCAGAATTATGACTGAAAACAGTATTGATTTAGTTAGGTTGACTTGTCTGCATGTGTGGTGTACTAAAAACATTTAACACTTTTAATAGGTAATCAATGAATCACTTTTATATAAGTTTTGCTATCCATATTATTTTGTTCAGATGTAGTCACAAAGCTAAAGGCCATTTTAATTGTGACATTATAATGTCTTCATTTTCATCAGGACTTGCAAATAAAAATACATTTGTTTTTAAGCCTAAAGCTACATATCCAGAGATATTTAAAAGAAAATTTCAAAACCCCAAAACTATTGTTTATAAATAAGATTATGTTTTGTTGATTAGAAAAGGATTTGTTTTAGTACTATCTACTGAGATATTTACTCACTATCAAGCAAAGTCACAAGTTTCTGAGAATTTAAAATGCAAATAATACAAAAATTAATGATTTCTATCATTGAGAAGTTGGTAATGATGCATTTTTTGTACAAACACATGTATAGGGAAGGTGGGTAGAGATGAGGGTCTTGACAATACATTTTCATCATATACTTAACGTGTAAATATTTCAGAAGTTACTGTCATACCTTCACCAACATGAAATTCATCTGGCAGGCACTTTCTAATATATTGAAAATGGAATTATGAAACATGAAATTACTCATATATTTTATATTTTCCTCATATTACTGCTATGTTTATGACAATCGCAACTCTGATTTTTTTTTTTTTTTTTTTTTTTTTTTTTTTTTTTTTTTTTTTTTTTTTTTTTTTTTTTTTTTTTTTTTTTTTTTTTTTTTTTTTTTTTTTTTTTTTTTTAAGACTAGGTCTCGCTATTTTTGCCTGTGGAACTGCAGGCTCTCGTTGCCCAGGGTACCACAGGCTCAAGCAATGCCCAGCCTCAACTTCCCAAGTAGCTGGGACTACAGGCACGTGCCATCAAGCCCAGCTAATTTTTTGGAATTAGGTCTGGATATGTTGCCCCGGGCAGGACTGGAACCGCGATCCCTGATCCCCGCAGTGGCTTCCTAGGCTGCTGCTTACAGGCATGCGCCAATGTGCCTGGCCCACAACTATGATTTGATAGACACATCAGCGATTAGCTGCTACTTAGATTTAAGGTTGTAAATATTCTCAATAGAACTTGTACATAATTTGCACATCACTTGGGTTCTGTGGTGAACAAACATCAGCTAATTCATCATTCCTATTTTCTCACTTACCAGCTGAAGCAATTTCCTTCCATTTGTGTGCCAGTTGGCATTTCAGTTTCTTTTCAATTATGTTTTTAATTTCTTGCGTGGTATTTGGCCTCCTATTCCATTACAATTTTAGGTAATACCTCTGTCTCACTAGAGGAAGCATATTATTCTTTTATTACCCAGTCTTCTTAAATAAGAATTGCAAATTCCCCAAATTTGCGAAATGATAATATATTTCACAGTCACAGGTTGTTGAATTTTCAGTCACTTTCACTTGTCTGTCTTCACTTATCATCTGTAATGCCAAAATGGCCTCTTGTTTTACCTACTACTTAAATGCTACTAGAAAACAATTTTCTAAAACCACCTCTTCAACATAGCCTAAAATGGTCAATGAATCTTCATTTCTTACCAAAATATGTTCATATCTGAGTCTAGAATTCTAGAAAAATCATTCAAAATATGACCTTAATAATGACATAGACCTTTACTATATATGATGTATTATCTACTTAACAACTGCATCTATTTTATTAAAATCTATTGTGGACTTCATTGAAGCAATATTGTTTGCTCACAGGAGGTCAGGAGGTTAGAGTTTGGCACAGAGAGGTATTTGGAGAGTGGAGGAATAAGACCTGTATCTAGGTTAGTTGACTGGGTTGAACTGACAGTGTTCTCTGAAAGGATATTTTCAAATATTATGGCATGGTGCACATAGTATAACAAAGACATTTAGTTCTGGTTCTTTCAAAATATTTGTTAAAGTAGTATCATTGCCTCTGAATGTCAAAAAAAAAAGAAAAAAAAGCAAAGACATTTTTAGACTCATGATTTAAGTAATGCTCAGAGATAATTTATTAGACCTTAAGAGACCATTCATGCTTTTCAGGGGTCCATTCTGAAGATGAAGTTAAGAGACCTCTCTCTTCACAGAGACAACCTACAGCAAAAGTAGAAGCTGAGCATTATCATCAAATGCTTTAAAATCAAATGAAATGATTAGATGTGATTATGAACCCAGTTTTGCTGCTACATTGCATCTGAGGTACATCTGAGATAGTTCTGTAACTTTCTGAGCTCTGCTAAGGTTTTTAAAAACTGAAAGCAAATAAAAATCTAAAACTAACAACAACAACAAAACTCAAAGAGAAACCTTGAACTATGATTTAGGGCTTGGAAGTAGTTGCTCTTGAGTTTGCCAAGAAAATGAGCAAGTATACTGATGATTGAGAGAGGAAATTAAAGAGAGACCACATAAGAAACATGATTTGGAACACTGGGAGAGAAGTCTGGAAAATTTCAAATTTTATAAGAATCTAGAAACAAACTAATCAATATTGAGATACTATGAACCAGGTCAGTTTATCTTGAGACAGTGACTTGGTAGCTAACTTTTCACAGAGAAAAGCCGAGATTGAGAAACTGAGTGTGACTGGTCTAACTCAACCCTAAGTTGTCTAAAACAGAGCTTCCTAGTCCTACCTACCTTCCAAATTAAAAGTTAAATTTTCTTTTTCAGTCATGAAAGTGGCTCATTCTCATCATGAATATTGTTCCAAAGCACTACAGCTCAATTTGGTTATGATGAGCGTCTCAGATCTATGTACATGAATACATTTTATCTGAACCACGTGGATCTACAATTAGGTTAGAAATCTAATGAAAATATGTTATCTTAATATATCTGGTATCCCTGAATTTATTGCTGTTACAGGAGCCAGAAAGAAACCACAAGAGCAATTTTTCTTATAGAATTTTGGCTCTTCTACTACCATCCCCAGCCAGAAGCAAAATGCATAAATATTCAGGAAAATTAAAAAGAACAGAGGAAAGACATCCACATAGTAGTAGGCCCCCCAACAAGTTTGCTTCAGGTTAATATTTATTTTCCTCAAATATTTACATTCTCTCCCAACACATTCTGGAATCATCATGTTGAATTGTCTAAAGTATTCCATCTATGTGAAGAGCTGAGAAGATATTTGTAAACTTGGGTTGGCAGACAGACTAATGAACATGCAAAATATTTATTATTTGATTAAAACAAAAATAATGACTGAAGACAGAAAAATTTTTAAAAAGTCATAAACAGTCGTAGATGATCAATCATCCAGGTTTCTGGTAGGAGCAGTGATAATGCTGATGTATTCATAATTTATTTACCACTTCATTTAAAAAATAATTAGTTTAGGCTATATTTTATGTTTAACAGTATGAGATATGCCAGGATACATTTTCATTTCCATTATTCAACTGTCAGTTCTAACACCATATAGAAGCTTCATTGTTAGTAGAGTTTATATTTCCTTATAGGATTGAGTCATGATTATAATTGTCTTATATGCATAAAATGCAGTTGCTTTCAAAAATACTGGAATGATATGGGATAGATAGATCTGCTTTCAAGTAATGTAAAAAGTGATGAGGGAAATCATCATGGAACATTATTTGTAGATATAATGAGTAAAGGTAGTGTGTGTATGTGTGTGTGTGTGTGTGTGTGTGTGTATGAGAGAGAGAGAGAGAGAGAGAGAGATAATATGTGTGTCAAAGAAAGATAGAACAGTATCAGCACACATTTAAATAGTATTTTCAGGACCAGGCATGTTGGCGCATGCCTGTAGGCAGCAGCCTAGGAAGTCACAGCCGGGTTCAAGTCCCGCCGGGGGCACGTAACAAGACCTAGTCCCAAAAATATAGCTGGGCGTGGTGGTGCATGCCTGTAATCCCAGCTACCTGGGAAGCTGAGGTTGGGGATTGCTTGAGTCTGTGGTACCCCAGGCAACATGAGCCTGCAGTTTCATAGGCAAAAATAGTGAGACCAAGTCTCAATAAATAAATAAATAAATAAATAAATAAATAAATAAATAAATAAATAAATAAATAAATAAATAAGTAAGTAAGTAAATGAATGAATGAATGAATGAATGAATGAATGAATGAATGAATAAATAAATAAATAAATAAAATAAAAAGTAAACAGTATTCTTAGAGAAGTTATTAAACCCATTTGATAAACAGACAAAGGGAGGCATAGAGTATGAAATATCCCATGATGGTAGTGAATAGTAAAGAAAATTAAACTAAGAAAGAATTTCAAATTATCTTTTGCCAGTATTCAAATTACACACTGTGGAAGACTGAGGTTTTCTAGTTTTGAGGCAAAGGCTTCTCACCCTGTACTCTGAAATAATGAACAAAATTTTCTAACTGAAGTGAATCCAGACCACCAGTGTTCCTGCCTTCATAAGCCTGGTCATTGTCCACAAGATTCCATAAAAGCATAGATACCATCATTTATCCATATAATGCAATATACTTTAGATTTTGGGAATAGTTTTTAAAAACTGAGTCTGTGGACAAATGCACTGCCTAAGGACTGTAAAGTAGAAAAGATATATAAGTAGATGTAAATTTTTGATATTTTACTTTTTAAAATATCCCAAATTAATTAAAAAAAATCTATAGATGTATAATTTTTACCCAAAATTATGGCTTCATAAAGACAACTTCCTTCATGTCCCTAAAACTAAATTACATTTTTCTCTCTCCATGGAATCATTCATGAGTTGTATAACTGCTTTTACTGCATTGAATAAATCCTGAAAGGATTTCCAAAAAATCTTAGTCTATACTCTGTGAACTACTCATAGGATGTGAACAGGAATAAAATCATTTAGGTATTTATCATATATTAGGTTAGTCAAACCAGAACTGATGAATTGATAATTGGTGTATGTTTAAATGTTTTTATGAGTTATGTTTAATGAGTTATAAGTTTAAATGTTTTATGAGTTATCACCCCAAATATCTATTGGTAAATCTACAGATATCCCTATGTTTATGGATTTGATTATTAATTTCTGTAGATCTTCTTGACATAGAAATTGATTTAATGCAAAAAAATGTTAATATTTCTTAAAAATGTGGAATAGATTCCCTTAAATATGTATGTTAGATATAGATGAAATAAAACAACTTGAGTGATTTGCTAGTGCCCATGTAACAACCATGAAATGTATGATGGCCGTTTTGTAGAAGATGCATTTATTTAATTTTCATTCCTTATGTAAAGCAATAATATGCTCAAAGTAGCATTAAGTTGTTTACGTACAAAGTCTTTAATAATCTAGAAAAAAACATAATTATGATTTTACATGTATTCTTGGTTCAAAGAGATGAATATCTGTAAAAAGAAGCTAACAATATTTACTTAAATGAGTGACCACCAGCATGTTTAAGTATTGCTAGAATATTATTTTATCCTTTGTGATTAGTACAAATTATGTATCAAGCATATATGACTATTGTTATAGTAAGAATTGTATTTTATAACTCCTATGAAGCTCTTAAATGTACGCTAGTTTAAATTCAGTCATTCACATATATTTTTATTTATTCACCCCTTTATTCATTTTTGCTATCTTAACTATTCATCAATTAAATGTTTGGTAGCATTTACTTTTTGTAGAGCAAAAATAGAAAGTGTCTATAAATATTTAGATACCTACTTTCAATGCTACTTTTTTGGTATTTTCAATTAGCTTTGATCTAAACCATTCATTTTTTGACATATACTTCCAAATACTCGATCCTTTTTTATGAGATTATATTTCAATACTTTATAGCTTTTTAAAATCTCTTCTTATCACTAATATAGTATCTATATCTCCTCCTAGGCATCATTTGATCTTAGCAAAGAATTTTCTTTCCTAGCATCATAAATATTTCTTTTTTACAGAAAGTATTTATAGTTTACTATAAAAAATTAAGTAATAAAAAGAATAAATGTCCATTTTTATGACTTCTCTCAGCATCATTACAGATCTTTTTTTTTCCATATGCAGATCTTATTTTCCTCAAACTCTTTCCCAGATTCTCCTCACTCCCTCCCCCCAAACACTTGAGTACAGACATATATGTCTTACATGTCTTTCATTTGAGAAGTCAATCTTTGTTGCTTTACAGAAGCAAATTCTGATCTCAGAATAAATGGGGTGGAAGTATAGAGGAAGAAGAATATCAACTCATCTCCGTGGTGGTCATTTATCAGTGGTCATGATGTACTTTCCAGATCAAGGTCATAAGAAACTCTCTTCAAAATGTATCCAAGTTTCACAGGATTAATGGAAACCTAGTACCCTGGATAACGTATTTTCTGTGGTACAGACATAAAGTTGATAGTAATCATTATTGATTTAGTTAAAAATACAATGGAGTTTATAAAGGTTGAAGTGCTTTATTTGAGCCTTCGTGGAAAGACTAATTCATATGAAATTAGTAAAATACAGGTATTTCATTACTGAGGTTGTTCAAACATACTACTCTCTGAAACATAAGTTCATCATAAGATTTCCTGTTTCTTTGCCAGAGCTTTAATTCTTGGTCATAGAAACCAGTTTTGTACAAGGGAAATAACAGATGGTAAAGCCACAGCTCAGAAAAGAAAAAAAAAAAAATCATCCCTTCTGGTTTAGATAATCCCTAGAGTTTTGCATTTGGAATAAGGCTAGTTTCCTATAGCAATACCTTAAAAAGAAATATGAGGTTTTGTGGTTGGAATTTATGACTGCAAGTGAGGAATTTTAGGTTATAATTTTGGTTGTACCATCTATTCATTGTCTCTTGCAGCAGTAAAGTTACACTGATTAATAAATAAATATTGACAGATTGTTTCGAGGACTTTGTAAAAAGCAAACTAAGCAAAATCATGTCTCTGGAAGTATTTAAATATTATTATACATATATCAAATAATCCAAAACAAAAGATGCACAAGAGAGATCTTTTTCACCAATCTGAAGATGTAAAATCTTGCAACTAAGAATAAATATTTCAGCTTCTAAACATCACATTACTAAACATCCATCTAAGAATTACCACTGTACATGGGAATTTAGGTAAATTTAAGAAAATAGTCACAACTAAACAAGGGCAGAAACTGATTTTGGACATAGGAGTTTATCATCAGAAGACTAGTTTGGGACCTGACGTTCTCATCCATCCACTGACCCTTGAGAAGAAACTAAATGAAGTGCTGGCTATGATCTATATGGTGAGGGAGATGGAACTAGTCCTGCTCTAACCTTGAGTACAGAAGACAAAGCTTTGTACACAGACTTGGTCTCAGAGTTTTATGTGAGAAGTTGTTCTCTATGTCAGATGAGCCATAAGTTCAGCTGCTTTTAAATGACTGTAGAATAGGGACAATATGGAAGTGAAATATTATTCCAGTCAATGGAAGAAAGTTATGAAATGAATTTTAAAATGATAAACTATCATATTTATCTGATTTTGTCCACATGTATTTTCTCATGGGCTTGTTAAGTCATGAAATCAACTCTAGTTCAATCATTATCTTTGTTTCATAGGTATAAATATATACATTTTGTCACAATTAAGCACTAGCAAAAATTGATGTCTTTCAAAATTTTATGTCAGGGTCTTTATTGTGTTTTAGTTTCACTTATGGAGAACCAGTGTATACACTACTGATGAATCAGATTAGAGAAAATCACAACAAGCACTGTTTAATTTCTACAGGGAGGTTCTGGTCATCCCTTGTGGAATTACTGCTAAAGAGCAGGTACATATTCTTATCCAAAGCAAATGATTTTTGTGTTATGTCAGTGCCCATGTGTTTATATATCTTAATACTTTAAATGCTATGTGATTGCATTGTATGAAATTTTAAGCATATAAGAAGGAAAATGAAAGGAATAGAAGACTATATTTTAGAATGTCTTATGGCCCCAATTTCCTAATGTCCTGAGGGAAATATGTAAGTTTTAAAACAGGTAGCATGGTAAACCAGCTTTACAGTAGATTTGAACTGCAGATGGGTTATTTGTTATAAGTTCAAAGATCTCCAGTGGAGACTAAAATAAAAAAAGAAAAAGAAATTAAAGTACCCAGCCTGTTTTTGATGAGTGTTTGACATTTATTACTTCCTTTAGATTTTTTTCCCCTTAAAAAAATCTTGTGGGATTTAGGAAGACCAAACCTCTAGCTGCTATATGGTCAAAAATTAAGTTAGTCAGAAAATGATATTCCCTTGTTACTGTTTGATTCATGGAAAATTGTAGAGACACTCTCTTTCTCCAAATGATTTTTGACAGTTTTCTAAATCCCCCTTTCAACTATCTTAGCTGTCTGGGTCTGGAATGCTTATGCCATGGGAACACTCAGAGGAAAAATAAAAGGAGAACAAAAGTTTAACATATTACCCTTTTCGATTTCTGTTTCTTCACTATTCATTCCTACTTTACCAGCGAAAAGTCAGCAGATAGTTAAACTAGAAAAGAATTGTCTGGCCATCACACCAAGTTTCCATTCAGGGAGAAAGTCATTAAAGGGTTCAGAATCCTTTTATTTATGTCTCATAAACAAGTTTAAAAATAACACCAAAAAAGGATGTTAACCATATGCCATCTCACATTTTGTGACTAAAGGGGATAAAGTTACCAAGTTCCCTCAAGCCCTTTGAACTTAAGAGCCAGTGTGCATTTTCCATTCCATTGTACACAATGATAAACAGTAACCCCTTAGTTTCGTCTCTGAAGTGTGTGGTATGTTCCATTTGTTCCACAGACACAGTACTTCACATCAATTTTATTTTTGTAGATAACTAATATTTTTCAAGCAGATGATTACCTTCACTGTACTTTTATTGTCATTGTTTGCCTTAAAATACTTTTAGATGCAGTCTTGCTTAAAAATGATAAGTAAATAACTATCCAAATAATCTCGAGGTCCAAAGATTAATGATCATATATAATTCATTTTAATAGAGATTTTAAGAATATTTCATTATTCAAACATAAACAAAGGAAGGAAAATCATTGTTTTTATATCACTATAAAATTTTTAGTATTATTAGACATATAATATGTCATACATGTCTAACTACCTTCACTGCAAAAATTCACACACTGTTTCTGATCTTAAACATGGTGAAGGGAAATCTTTGGAACTACTTTAACATTCCATTTACTTTTAAAGAGAGCCATATCATATTTTTTCTCTACCTTTTGCGTATATTTGAACAAACTAAGGGACTTTGTATGTACAGAACAAACTAAAGAACTTTGTATGTGCAGAACTATACATACAGAACTTAAGTCTGAAGGAGATATCACCAACACATCAACTCTGTCACTTCCATCACCCACATTATCTTCTAATGTTCCAAATGCTAATTGAATGTTGCATTTTATTCATCTGCTTGGGAAATGATTATAAATCTCCAGACACTCAATAAAGCTGAATAGAAGATAATAAAAGCAGGATTATATCATCTGCTATCACAATATAAAGGAAATAAAAATTTAGAAGGCTTACCTATTTTACCAGTTGCCAAGCATTTAAAGGATCAGGAAACATCAGTGCAGTGTTGTAGAATATTTCTATTTCCAGAGTTGTAAGTAACTTTAGTATCGCTACTAATCTCTGTGCCATCTTTCTCTTTCTCATTAGCAACTCAATTATATTGATAAGACTGATAAACATGAACCCAGAAAAAAATCATAGGAGTTTTATCATCAGTGGAAATAACACAGAACATGGGGGAAATCAAACTTGGAGGTGTTCATAGGTTAGATCACACAGAAGGGAGAATGTAAACTCCAGAGATGTTCACCAAAGACTAAATTTGAATAATTCCTAAAGTTTAAAATTTCAACAGATATGCCATGGGAGATCACATGTGTGCATATGCATTTCTAGTTGGAATTTTATGATGTTGTGGGATGGTTCAGCATGGAAAGAACATGGTTGTTATAAAAAGCTACCTTTGAGTGCACATAGATTAGCCAGTATTCCAAGGTGGAGATTGTTTTAAATGTTCTACAATCTCATTCCTTTACATGGCTGTTTATTCAGTTATAGTATTTTAAAATAATAGCAACCTTACAGAGTGCTTTTAAAAGTAAAAGAGGCAATGCATATGCAGTTATTAAAAGAGTGTTCAGAAATATTACATCTACTTTCTATGTAATTATTCACCTGTGTGTTAAGGACGGATCATTTCAGGTCTTTAAGATAGCTAAGAACCTTACTCCATGATGGTGATCTGTTCTCAGACTATACCTTTGGAACCTCATCTTAGTCCTGACTACCTTTCCCTGGGACTTTGTTCCCAGCAGTCAAAATTGGAACTTGGCAAGACATAGGTTTTTATGATGAAGTGCTCACCAAGTTTTACCTCACTAAAATCAGAAGTATAACACCAATAATATTGTCATGAATAACATTTATAGTCATCTTTTGGTCCATATAGGTAGGCCAGCAGACCTGGGCAAAATGTTTATAATATAAGCAAAAACAGACAAACTAATCCATGATGATGAAAGTCAGATGATTACCTCTCTAGATGAGTGGGTAATGACTAAAGGAGTATCATAGGGCAAATTCTGGGGTATTGTTTGTTCTCTCGCCTAGTTGATGGTTGTATGTTATATGCATTTTATAGACTTATCATCTGAAACTTAAAATCCGAACTTTTGATAACAGTAAAATAATTTTCCCAATGTCTGAAGTAAAGAATTAGATATTTTCATGAAATGTATATTATTTTCAAGTTTGCACAGAAATATCATGGGTAATTTTCCTCTGATTTCAGTCCTCAGGGTCATCCCTCATGCTGTGCTCATTTAAATTTTGGCCATGCACTCATTTATATCTCCCTCCATTCATCTTCCTAATAAACTCGCATTGTCCTTCAAATCATTTATATGTTGACTGAAAATATTAGCACCTATTTTTTCTCTCTCTAAATACTGTTGTTCTTTTTAATCAAACCCAATGTCATTGTTTTTACTTGACAAGCTGCCCTTTCTGTTCCTTAGTTTCAACTCCAATTGACTAGAACTCAGTAACATCTGGGCCTTGTCATCACCATAAGGAGTTTGGAATAAAAACTTGAGACAACTAAATCATAGCCTCCTTCCTTCCATTATCCTCATTCACTATTTCCAATAAAGCACTTCAGTTCTTTGCCTTATCTGTGTATCCAATGACTCTTCTTTTCTCAGATATTATCTTTTATCTTTCTTTTTTTGCAAACTTTCTTATTTACATTATAATTCATTACCAAGATGTTACCTCATTTCCTCAGGTCAGTGGAATTCTATTTTTGTGTTTGTCCAAGAAGCCAATCATTCAAACAATTCAAACATCCTATCGTCTAAGCCTCCACCATAAATACTAGAGAAAAATCTAGTATTTTTAGTAATCTAATATTTCTGACAGTTTGTAACAGTGAACATTCATTATGATTATCATTAACTAGCTTGGTGTTCAGTGTTCCTTAGATTTCCTCATCAACTCTTTCTGTTATTTTTCACAGCAGTAATATCATACCTCTATACCTACCTCTATACCTACATCTCAGAGATAGTAATTTACTGCAATAGAGAAAGTAATATCCTTCAAATAAAAAAAATCTCAACTTTATGCCACATGATGGCTAAATATACTGTTCTATCAGCCATATTTTACACAGAGAAAATACATTTTTTCCTTCCTATTCAGATAGGTTAATTTTTGATTTCCATCTTTGCACATTCATTTTATCTTATATTTCTAAACTCCAATAATCTCAACTATTTTATGCTATAAAATTATATTGCAATAACTATCCAGATTTTCCTCTCTTCCACATTTGTATCTCCATTTTCTACTCTTTACAAATAAGTACCTACAAATAGGCATGTGCATACTTGTGTGCATATATGTATGTAATACTTGCATATCTAATACAACTCTATTTAATATCCTTGTCAGATGCACGCAGCAATACATATATGTGAATTTTATATTTTTATCTGTCTTGCACACTTTCATCTCTATAAAGCTAATTTTGTTAAACTTGGACATAAATGGTAATAAAGTTACCAAACACTTTACTAACCTAATTATGGACTTTGTTATTTTGATCTTACTCTCCAACAGGCTAGAAACTGTGAGGTCAGGGACTATTCTTATATCCCAAATATCTCATAACTAGTGTTCAATAAATATTACTCTGTGATTCAATTAACATTGTTAAACAACAAGAGTGGTGAAAAACAATCTAATTTCTGTTGTTCTAGCTTAATCGGGAAAAGCTTCTAATTTTTGTGAGAATTCTATAATTCCTGTGACCCAGGAAACCTACCAGTTTCTCTGAGGATAAAACAAGCTGCTTTAGCTGCTGGGGTAAGCACAGTGTGTAGTGAGGCTAAATGAGTCATGTAATAATAAGTTTTATATAAAGAGTGGGGCAGTTACTAGATGCTTAGCATAGTTTCTAAGAAGCTTCTCCTTGGATCACATTTTAAGCTAAGAGGAAATAAAGCTTTCTTGAGACACCATTCTGGCTTGAAAACAGTCTCCCTGTCTTCACTTTAAGTGTAGAGGTCCTCCCTTAAGAATAAATGAGAACAACACTGCTTATCCTGGAGTCAGTTCTTCTGACCATGTGTACAGCCTTGAGTCCTCCTGTCCATTTGGAAGCAGACTGTTGGCTCCCAATCATGTAAATAAGCCCTCCTGGCTCCTAACCTGCTGTTTCTCAGTCACAAATTCCGACCCAGCTGCTATCCTGATCACTTACTAAAACATAGCACCTTGGATCAGCAAAAAATTATTTTCGTTTTCATCAATCCTCCCAACAACCCAAAGAATGTTCACATTGATAGAATTAAGAATACTCAGTTGCACAAAGAAGTAAATGGTGTTACTATTACCATAGCATGTTGATATTTGACACAGATTGCTCTGGTGCATAAATGACTTAGAAAGTATGGGTTATATATGCTGTGAATTTTTAATCATAAGGGGAACCTTACAGGATGATAAGCTATATGAATTTTATCACTAATATCTCATCTTGATTTAATAAAAAATGCTTAGCTCTTTGGAAGATGATCTATATCCTTGGTAGAGATTTTTTTTTTCCACAAAATAACTGGAAAATTAAGAATCAAATATTTCATAACTGACAAGTACAGTTGATTCCTACTAGGTTTTGTAAAAAGTGATAAAATCAAGAAAAATGCAGTATATTTCAGGAATTTTTTTCCTTTATGTATATTAAATAAACTATTGGCAGAAGTAACCATTGGAAGAAAGGTTTCATTACTTAGAAACAGCGACCTGTCAACTCATGTTGAATTGTGAAAACAGATTAAAATGAAAATGTAAAGTGCCAAGCTTGATTTAGAGTTAAAAAAATCACATTGGCCTATGGCCAAAATATTTGCCTCCTAAATGTCATCTTCAGAACAATTTTTTAAACCCACTGTGATTGCTTCTCCCTCCTCTCAACTCCCAGCAGGCTAAGGCAGACCTCACATAGTCCCACACAGATGTAGACAGAGAAACTGCTCATTATCAATCAACCAACACAAACAAGTTGAAGACTGCTCAGTTTCCCCTGTGAAAGGTAAAGGGACTTAGAGCCCCCAAAGAGTTTATTATTCTGGGACTGAGATCGTCAAAGTCATTTGATTTTGACTTGCACAGTAGCCACAAAGGTTAAACTGAGGTTAAGTTTCCCAAATAAAATGGAAGCAATTAAAACCGTTAAGTAATGTTGCTCTATTTTTTTGTTTGTTTTTAACCCAGAGACCCAAAGGGTATTAATGTAACCAAAATAATTGTTATATATAAGTAACAAAGGTGTTACAGAAGAAATTGGTTTTTATGTATAATTATGTTTCTACATACTATTTTTCACTACAATTCACACCATAAATAAATATACATTCTTTTTTTTTGCAATAGAATGTCTAAGGATCAGACAAGAAGAAAATCAGACTTGTTGAAAAAGATATTAATATAACTTGATCCTATTTTGTCATCATCATAAAAAAAAAGAGAGAATCAAAAGATGTGGGTATAGCCATTTTCCCTCTCAAAGTACTGGGCAAGGCTAGTTTTTATAGCATTGTTCACACCCATTAGCTAACTGGGCTTCTAAAATAATTTTATAATGTATTTCAGAAGTGGAAAAAATGTCAGACCGTATGATTTGTTCATGACACACACACTCAATGAATATTATACATGTCTTTATGTATTATGCAGTATTGACTTTTATCTAATTAAAATATTTTGGTGTTTATTCTTAAAGAATAACATCTTAGCACTATAGATAGTAGTTAACCTATTATTGACTAAATCTTATGTGACTGAAAAAAAATTCTAACCCATTAACATGAGAAGTGAAAAATCTGGATGTGTCTATTTTATCTAAATGTATTGGCAAAAGGAAGTTAAAAAATATTGAACTGTGACAAAAATAAGTCCTTTCCTTACTAACTTCATTTTCCAGCTTAATCTTAATTGCTATTCTAAGAACATACTCCCCTGTCTTAACTTAATCTATAAGAATTCATGGGGAAGGGAAAATTTGCCTTGAGAGAGATTTTTTCTACTGAGTGAGCAGTCTTCCGGTCCAAGTATCTGGAGGGCAAAGGAAAAGTGGTTCTGTTGAAGGGGCAGGAACTTTCCTTCCAGCCACTTACAGAAAAAAACACTTTATTCCTCTGACACAGGGAAGGGAAAAACTGAGTTGCATAAAATATCACACATGACTTTCCAAGTACAGACACACCCAGGTTTCCTGTTCCACATGAGGTAAGAACTTGGACCCCAGATGTCCAACCAAACATGGCTTTGCACTGACCCTGATTGCACCACAGTCACTCCTAGGACTGTTCTTTAGTTGTTGTTGTTCCTTGCAGCCCTATACTCCCTTACAATGGGAACATTGGGCCATTAAAGGTCTTAGGGAACCTTTCTGTAGAGTCCCCTAGGGCACTACCTCCCAACACATTGTAGTTAAGAAAGAAAAGAAAAGGAAAATGTCAAAGGGTAGCATCTTTTTAGGTGGTATGCCTATAGAAATCCTTTTAGCAGTATAAACATCCATTGACATGCTGTTTATTAAAACGTGTGTCTGAAAAAAAAATGTTAACTCATAGATAACTCAGCAAAAGAATGCAGTTTTTTATCTTTAGGCAGAATAAGGAAGACATTCTAGTGGAAACTAAATGTATACGTGCTGATTCTCAAGAAGAGACAAGCAAGTATTCAGTTTATGACGAAATATTTGCTTGACCGCATGCCACAACCACCACGCAAATGATTATACTTCTCACAGTTCGTTTTCATTGTTCTGAAGAATTTGCCTTCTAGCTTTTCGTTTACAACTTATACATACAAGGGGTGCAGAAATTACTCATGATTCTAATTAGTGAAAATGGAGTGGTCAAGAATTTAAGATATTCAATTTCAATAACTTTCCCTCAGGAAAAAGCATAATATTAGTGAACTTTAAAGAATAGCTAAAATTTTACTTGAAAAGAAAAAAAGAGGAATGAGGTGAAAAAAAGGAGATGACAAACTAAGTAAATTATATTTATTAAGTGCTAGTTACTTCTGCCATTGTACAGAAAGAAAGCACAAATTCCAGCTTCTATCTTAAAATGATAAAAGTCAAGTAGACCTCATATGATATTTATTTATTGGATGTTATCAGGGAGTAGTACTTTATACTGCTTGGCACAAAACATAGGTATTTCAATGAGTTGTTTTTGTTTTTGTTTTTTTTCCTGCTGTAAAAGAGTTAGTGAGTGCATTGGTACAGATGAAATTCAGAAGAGCATTCATGCCTAAATGATTTTGAAGAAATAATTATAAGGCAGCATATAGTTTAACTTTTAAATATTCAATCAGTCACCACCTACAGTTTACAGGTTCTAAGCCTCATGGATTCTGAGCAATAACAGTTTCTTCTAAAAAGCTACCTGGTTGTGGTGGTGCTGGGGAATGATATGGAAATGAATTTAGTGGTTCTGAATATATTAAAGAATTAGTAGACAGGGCAAACCATTTATTCAACATCTTATAGATAATTTTGTTTTTCCTTCTCTATGAATTGACCAGTCAAAATGCTTCATTTTATATTAGATATTTTTATCACTGTTCACTTATCTCTTCTTTATAAAAAGTGTTTCATTATTGAAGATATAGTTTTAATTTGATACCATTTACCCAGTATACATGTTATACACATCAACTTGGAGTATCTCCCTAATTTATAGTTCAAAACAGAACAAGAGGGGTGCTACCTTTGTGTGTTACCACTTTTTCCGTTTCAATAAAATTTAAAGCATGATGAAAAGAACAAATATAAATATACCCACATATTAATGTCTTGTTTATATTCATGCTAAAAATCAAGATAAAATACTTTTTAAAAAAAAAATTAAATTTTTTCAAAAAAATTTCATTGTGCAACCCACTAGAGATTAAAAATAGAGAAACCATATAGTTATAACTCAATTTAATTATTATAAAATTTTGAAAGTGTTTATGACTATACATCTATTATCATCAGAAATTTTTGTTCATTTATTTTACTTTCCACATTTTTTGTATTTTGTATTATTTTCTTAAAGTTTCAGATTTCACCAAATTTCACCTCCAAAAGCATTTCTCATGTCATTAATTATGTTTTGAAACTATGATTTGTAGTCTTATTTGTATCATTTTGCAAAAAATTATAAATGGTTCCTGCTACTGGACATTTGCATTGTTTTCAAGTATTCAATGCTAAAAATGACAGTATGAAGAATAGCAGTATTATTAATACTGATTATCTCCTTAAAATTTTTTTAAAGTTAAATTACAGAATAAATATAAGACACTCAATTTTATACAACTATACACCTCAAATTTTAAATTATTTTCTAGGATGATATGGTTTGTTCTTCCATGAGAAATGCGTGCTAGTTCTTAATATATCACATCCCTTAAACTGAGAACAGTAAGAAGGGTTTGATTTTTTAAAATTTAAGAACAAAAATATTATCTCAATTTTATTTGCATTTATTTTATTGCATTATAAGTTAATGTTAAATAATGTATATTTTATGATCTCCTGAATTTAACTTAAAGATGGTCTTGTTATAATTAGAATGTTAGTAATTCAGATTGTTTACATATCAAAATTATTATTACATTCTACTTATAGCATAACAATATTGTTTATATTTAATTTTGTTTTTGACATTAAAAAGCTTAAGATTTTATGTAGCAAGCATTTTAGTGTTTGTTTTTACAATTTTTCCATTGCCTTTGTTTTTGAAAGTCCTTGAATTAATTTATTATAATTACAGAGAAGCATTAACATATGCTTGGGTATTAAGACAACAAAATTTATTTCCTCAAAATTCTAGATGACAGAAGTCCAACAACTGTTTCTTGAACTAAAACCAAAGTAGGAGGGTCATGCTGCTTCCAGAAACTCTAGAAGAGAATCCATTTCTTGCTTCTTCCAGTTTCTGGAACTATCTTTTTTGACTCATGGTTTTTCTCTCCAACTCAAAATCAGCAGTGAATCATTTTCAGATTATCTCTTTCATCTTCAGTTTTCATGTAGCCTGCTTTTGAGTGTGTCTAATCTCCCTTTATCTTCCTCTGATAAGCACATACTTTCTCTTATGAGTATATGAGTGATGAGTGATAGTCGTTATGACCCTTCAGGATAACCCAAGAGTTCTCATCTCAAGGCCCTTTACCCTCTTATCTGCAAGTCTTTGCCACTTAGTTAACATTCATAGGTTCCTTACATTAGGAACTGATATCTTTGTGTGGTAAGTTCATTATAATCCTCTTTGAAAAACCATATATAATGGGTTACATGCTTACTTCTGTATTTTTTCCAAACTCTTATAATCCATTCTTCCTCTCTCCATTTAAATCTGATATTTCTCATCTAACTTTGATGTTTATCTCATAACAAGCCTTCAACTATTGTTTTGTTATTTGTTTTGGGATCTTGAATATCTAACTACTCTTCTCAGTGTGAAATGGTTATGCAAAGCACTTGAAAATTCATATGACAGTTTTATTTATAGTCAATCATACTACTCTTAGTTAGATCATTCAATTAACATTAGCGAGTTCATTAATAATAGTAGAAGAAAATGTGAGTTCTATCATATTGTAGCAAACCAGTATATACTAGCATAATAATTTTTATAATTGCTTTTATTTTTTTATCAGTAGATTTTGCTTAGATTTATAATTATGGAGGTGGTTATATTATTTGTTAATTTCTATCTTGCATGGCAAGAATTTCATCCAAAGAAGACCTCCAAGGATGGTCAAATTCAGCAATGTGGCTTTCTAATAATAAATCTTTCATCTCACTATATTCTTAAAGCTTTGTAAAAAAAAAAAATCCTAACTGTAGTTATTCTTTTTTAGGATCAAATATTTAAATTATAAAAAGAAGTTATACCTATAAAATATGGTTGGCACTACATTTTTAGTCAGAAAGACAGCCAGATTTTTTTAAACAGCCATTGTACATTATTCTCAAACTCATCCTGTGACTAATTATTTCATCAAATAACAGTCCTAATATTTTTAAACATTTTTAAACCCATGTCTTCATTTTTCTTTGATATTTAAATGTGTAATTAGTATGCCACATGACAATATAAAATGGGTTATTTACAAAGTTTGTGGTGAGTGCGATTACCTTTTGGCAAAGGATTCAATTTTTTTTTTACAAATTTTTCTCAATATTTTTAGATAAAATGTTGAGTTTCATAAATTGAAAAATATTCTGATGACAATTAAAATGTTGATTGATGCATCTCTCAAGATACTAATGTTTTTGTTTTACCTAAAATTAATATGCATAGTTTTATAATCATGGATTCTTACAGACTATCCTGAAATGTTAACCTATTACTTACATTAAAAAATTTAGTATTACCATTAAAATTATCTAAATGTACTGTTAAAGTTAAAAATTTAACAAATGAAACATATGAAACATTAAATATTTATTTTTTGATACTGTTAAAATAAAATATTTATTTTTTGATATTTTTGATAAAAATATTTATTTTTTGATACTGTTAAAAGAGAAGATTCTATATGTATTTTTATAAACATGTTAATGTTTGGAGTAAAATACTTGATTTTTAAGGAAAAACAGAAATACTATAGAAAACATTCTATTTTTACTTATAAAAACTGTTATTGAAGTAAACATAATCAGTATAATCACAACTGTATATGAAGTTCTGAAAAAGAAACTTAAAGTCATTACTTCATCTATCATTATAGTGGCAGGCTATGAAATCAATACATAGAAATCAGTTGCATCATCATATGCAACAAGAGAAAAAAATCAAGAAAATAATCTACTAATTGCATCAGTTTCTACAGATATAATTAACAAAGAAGATAAAAGACCAGTGCAATGAAAACTATACAGTATTATTTAAAAAACAAGTTAAAAAGAAATTTAAGCTATTCTGTGCTTATGGATTGGAATAGTTGCTATGCTAACATTGTCATCATATCCAAAGCAATATATAGATTAAATGTGGTTTTTAAAAGAATATAGCAAATATTACTGAAATTTATATGGAGCCACAAAGGAACCCAAATATCTAAACTTATATTGACAAAAAAGAATAAGGTAGAAATCACACTACAAGTTGTCCACTATACTATAGCAGTATAGCACCTAATATAGTATGATATTGAAATAAACATAGACAAAAACATTAATGGCATAGAACTGGAATTTCAGAAGTTAATTCCCAACTAAAAGGAGGGTGAATCTGCAACAAAGGATCCAAGAGAATACAGGAAAAAAGATACTCACTTCAACACATAGTCAAAAAAAAAAAAAAAATGGAGAACCATGTGCAAAAGAATAAAACTGGGTGACTATCTTACAACACATAAAAACTAAAATTGTATTAAAGACTCTAATATAAGACCTGAATCCAGAAACTACATTAAAAAAATCAATAAAATACAGGCTAAATGCTATGAGAGGCTGACTTCAAAACATTTTTTGTGGACTCAACTGCAACAGCAAAGAAAATGAACAGAATTAGGGAAATAGAACTACATCAAACTAAAAGTCTTCCACACAATCAAAGAGTCATTAAAATGAAAAGTCACCCTACCAAATGGTAGAAAATTTTGCATGCCATACACCCTACAAGAGGTTAATAACTAAGATCTACAGAGAATTCATACAACTTAAAAAGAAAAGAAAAAAAAGAAAGAAAGAAAGAAGAAAGTGAAAACCTAACAAAAACCAAATTGAGACACCATCTCACAGCAGTGAGAACAGCCATATCAAAAAGACCAGAAATGGGTATTAGTGAGAGTGTGAAACAAAAGGAATTCTTGTACATTGTTTTGGGAAATAAAATTAAAAAAACAACAACAAAAACTGTGGTGGTTTCTCAATGCATTAGAAAGAAAGAGAAAGACAAATGCTGGGCGATCTCACTCATTTGTGGAATATAAAGATAAAAGAAAAAAACAAACAAACAAATGAACAGTGAAACTCAACCAAACAGTCCCTAGAAATATGACTGCAGACCTGAGCATGTCTAAAGGTATGGGTACAGAGTAGAGAGCAAATGATAGAGAGTTCAAAGGACTATGGTGGAAGAATTATTATGTTGAGGAACTTACGGTAACTCATTATGTTGAGGAACTGAAACAATGATATCCAAACTATTTTCTTCAAGATTAGCAAGTTTAGTTGTAGTATGTTTATTACAGTAATATATATTTGAACAAAAATATCAAGTAATAACAAAACATGTAGAGAAAAGAAGGAAAAATTTTATCAAAATCAAGTAAAATTTCTAGTAGTTATCTAGCAAATATTTTTCAAAGTGTAGGTATAATAGCATATGTCTTATCCTTAGCATGCATTATTAGAAATATGTTCATATATCTATAACTATATAGAATATACCATTGTCTAATATTTACTATTTAGTAATATAGTAAAAAGTTTGCCATGTTAATAAAAAAAATGCATTTAATAGCTGCCTGCTACTGTGCTATACTTACATAAAATTGTTTATTTGACACATTAATTATGTACAAATAAAAACATTTATATTTGTGCATATGTCTGATAATTAATTTTGGGTGTTAATAATGAAATACTATTTTAAAACATACCTTCTTACTTAATTCTCATACATATTAGCAAATTCTCATCAAGAATTTTTCCATTAATTTGCACTCTACGTAAGTTGAAGTAAGTTTTCTCATGTGTCAAATTTAGAATAAAAGTATAACAGAATGCTTTGATATTAATTAGGACTTGTTTGTAATAAATACACTTAGCTTATATATTAGACAGAAAAAAAAATGCAAAGGATTGTCCTAAGTTGGAGAGTTGAAATGGTAAATACAGAAAGGATAGAAGAGATCAGCATAAGAAGTCAATAAAAGAAAAACAGTGATGAAACAGCCAGCCATAAATCTAAAAGGAATAAAAACAAAGCAGTGAAGTCTGGAGCTAAACTAGAAAAGACTAATCTTATTTTTTTATTTATTTTTATCTATTTTTAAAATTTTTATTGATTGCACAAACTAAGCTAATTAGGGCAGGAAACATTTGAGTGCAACATTTGCACATAACAAAAATTAAAGTTTCTGGAGTTCAATAGATGGATGTCCAGCTCATTGACCTCAATGTTAAGCCAAATCAGGAAAATATAATAAAAAAATATTGTGATCATGGCAGATTTAAGTTAATGGAAAAAAGAGGAGAGGCTGATGAAGTTGGGGAGGAATGCAAATAAAAAGAAAGAAGATAAAACAACTGAACTACATGGGCACCAGAAGCAGAGAAGCTATTAATAAATGAAAACAGAGCACTGTTTCTGATGAGTAAGGAGAACACGGGCCCTCATTCATTCATGAATAAGAGTGTGTGAGAGGATTTCAGGGTCAATGACATTATCAAATTTCAGTTCAGGTGAGGAAAGTATAAGTTTGATTATAGGAGTCAAATTTTTTCTAAAAGATTTACAATGTGGCCATAAATAAATCCAGTTTAGAGGTAACCAGTTAATGCACCAATGAGTTGTGATCACTACCAACTCACTAAAACTGTCAATGCATTTACTTTTGGGGAATCCTTTACTGATTTTATGTATTACCTAATGATCAGAAGGTCATCAAGATCAGTTACTACAGTTCTACAATACTTACAGAAATGAGCATATTTTTTTAGTGCAGAGAATATTTCTGATACATATAGTAATATTTTATATTTCTTACTAACAACTACTAAGAGATATTTTATATTTGTCATTAAATATGTCTCATGCCTTTGAATAGTCACATAATACCAAGTTTCCCATAGGAACCTGAGATTCATGAAATGATCATTTGGTCTTTGAATGATTAAAGTTGCCAAAATATCAGGTTACAGGAAAAACAGAAGGATTTTTTAAAAATGTGTCATGTCCTGATTTACTGCAATGTAAGTAAACATGAGAGAAAATTGGAAGACAATTCCATTTACTACACGTGGTTAGGGACGAGCATTAGGGTGTTATAGAAGATATCATTTCATGATTGAAATCTTATCCAAGGCTTTCAGTTGCCTAGATATTGGCTCCCTTTTATTAAATTTCCCCATTTAAATCATACTTGTAGACAAAAGGTAATTTTAATTTTAATTTTTTTTTAATTTTTTTTTTTTAAGACTAGGTCTAGCTATATTTGCCCGAGGAACCGCAGGCTCTCGTTGCCCGGGGTACCACAGACTCAAGCAATCCCAGCCTCAGCTTCCCAGGTAACTGGGATTAAAGGTACACACCACCGTGCCCAGCTATTTTTTTGGAACTAGGTCTCACTACGGGCCCCATGCGGGACTCGAACCGCGATCCCTAGCCCCACTTCATAGGCTTAAACTTACAGGCAGGAGCTACCATGCCCGGCCTACATGTGAATATGTCTATAAAATTCTACCACAGAAAATATCTTGTAGTAGGTAGTTCATAGACATTTAATCTTCACATTAAAATGAAATGAATAGTATTTCCTGTTTTTCCTATGTGCAAAATAATAAGTGAAGTTAAATAAGTTGTAAAAATCATACAACCAGTTAAAGAATATTAAAAAATATGCCTAAAAATATTTTTGCTTTGCTATAGTACTCATCAAACACATGATATTTTCCCAATGCTTTCATGTATACACTGAACCATTTTTAATCAATGGATATATTAATAGCAAAATAAGAGAATAAACTGAAGGGACATTTTTCTATTGAGAAATTGTATTTTGCTCTGGACTTTATCTTCATACTATTCTTTAGGTCACCACATATAATATGGAAGATCTACAGTTATAAACAGTCTGACAACTAAGTAGTTCAACACCAAGAGCAATTCCACTTCCCTCTTTTTCTCATTTCCCTAGGTCTAAAACAATACTTTTCATTAATTCCTTGCATTTTGGAACATACTAGAAAGGGTCTTGGTAATAATCACCACAAAGGCGATCCTTGAGTTGATTTGAGTTTTGGCTCAGGCTCCTGGGAAGAATTTGAGGTGATGCTAAGGAGTACCTAGAGCAGCAAAGATGACTAAATGTTTGTGAAATATGAGTGTGTTTTTGTAAAGCATTCTTTTGTCTTTAAACAGAATTTGGATGCATGTCAAGAAAATGAATACAATACAAACATTGAGTGACTTTTGTGAGAAAATTAGTAAGAAAGTCTTTAACATCTCAAAAAATTCTGTGAGAATTCAATATTTTCTTAGGTGATAAAGATGAGTAAGAAATAAATCAAAAGAAGGTAATAAAAAAAAGAAAAGCATTTTTCTTGCAGTATTAGTTGAGTATAAGTGAGTGAATTTTGTTCAAATATGTATCTTGATGTGTGTGTGTTGGGGGGAGATGAGTTCAAATCTCTTTTATTTAGGTCATTGTTTTCACATTTCTACTTGGAAATTAGACACCACTTTTGCTTTCTGTAGTTTGAAACTAAGTTTTTGGTTGCAGGCAAATTTTAAAACACAGCATCTATTGAATTGAATATTTTGTCAGATTTGTTGACCCTCTATATTTAATGGCAGTTTTATTGTTTTATCTCATCACACATTAATAGAATTATACCAACTTAATTTTAATTCATATTTATCTCACATATCATTTTGTTTTCAAAATGTCTCCCTCCCTACTTCCCTCCTTGTCTCCTTTCCCCCCTCTCTTCCCCCCTCCCTACTTCCCTTCCTCCTTTCTTCCTTCCCTATCTCCTTCTCTTTTCTTCTCTACAAAGAACCAAGACTATGGATTCCTTATATACCCCTATGGGGAAAAGTATCTTTCCCTTTTCCCAAAATAGAAAGATTCACTTATCAGACTTGAGGTGATTTATTATGACTTGTCTTTGGTTTATTTTCTGCCCACTTAACATTCAGGCCCTTAAAATAATGTGCTCCTGTTTAGCAAGGATAGTACTATGACTCCAGGTTTTATCTCACAAGATTCAGTTTTTCATTCCTTCTGGTTTCAGGTGTTTTTTATTTTTGCCCCATAACTTTCTTTTAAGCTTTTGGGAGTTTTCCTATGAATATCTAGCTTGCCCTGTTTAAGTAGTTGTTAAATCATGTACTAGAGCTCTCCTTAAAAATTAAATAGGGGAAATATCACCTCAGTCAATTTTAGAGTTTTCGAGTTTAGTTTATAGAGTTTAGTTTTAGAATTTAGTTTTACCTTGGTTATTGTTTTGAGTCCTAGAAAAGTATCATTTAAGACCTCTTCCTTCTATTTCTTCTATTTGCTGGTGACTCAGTTTCTCTCATTCTTGCTTCTGGTTTATATTGAGTACTGTAGATCAAGTTTGATATTGTGGGGAAAATATGCAAAAATGTACTATTATGCTACATTGAAATTAATGCAAATAAATGTATGCTGACATATTATGGTTGATGTCTTACCATGTCTGCGATTCAGAACTGTCCTCAGGAAAGAAGTATGAGGGGAAAAGGTTTCTGAAGGTTTAGGGTTTTGTAGTCAAATGGAGGCTGAAAACCCAGCCAAATGATGAGGTGGTGAATGTATGCTTCACTGTGATACTGTGTGATTTGGAGTAAATTTCTAATATGTTGTAATAACTGGGGCAGACTACCAGCAGGTAGATATTAGACAATAGAATTGGCTAGATTATTAAAAGCCATTTTTAGACTGAAAAACTTTAAAAGAATGAGATTTCAATTTAATTAGATAGTTGTATAATCAAGGCCATACGTTTTGAGGTTATTGCAAAAGTGTGATGAAGAGTAATTGTGACTTTAATTCAATGTTAGGAGAGATTTGAGCAGGTCCTGATAAAGCATGGCTAGACAGTAGAATCTGAAGACTTTGGTGACAAATGTTTAAAAATCTGGCAGATGCAACAAATAAGGTGACTGAAATATATAGCTAACTTTGAGATTTAAGTATTATTCTCTACATTTTATCCATATAAATGAAAGAGGACAACCTTGTTTGAGACAATCCCATCCTGTTGAAGTTGGATAATATTTAGAATATCTATGTGGATATGTATCTAAGCAGATGAAATCTGATTTTTAGAATTTTAAGGAGAGTTACACATGAGACATACTGATTTGGAAATATTAGAATATACATAACAATTGATACTATAATGAGGTGAAATATCATTTTTTAAATATTTAGGCTGATGAGAGCCAGTTTAAAACTTTGATGAAAATAAGGATAGAGTTTTTCTCAAAGATGATATAGGGAAAATATAATAGATCTGTGTAGTAGTTGAGTTCAGTAAAAGCTCTGTAATGGAAAACCAAAGAGGGGATGTTTTAAGTAAAATTTTCAAATGGTCAAGGATGTCAAACACCCTTGATTTGACATAAAATCATAACTGAATAAATAGGAAGCTGTCAGTGACCTACTTACAGTGTTCTGTTGATTGTAGAAAACTTAGTAATGAGTGGGGATAAGAGTGAAGATAGTCCCAGTTGTCTTCCCTCTTGAGAATATCAGTTGTCAAGGGAAATTGAGATTGGCTCACAGCAAAAGGGGGGCACATGGCAGTGGGGGCATTGTGTTTCCTGCCTTCGTTGTGCTTTTTCTTTTCAATATATTAGGAAATTGAAAACACTGTTGGCTAGAAGGAAAGGAACAAAAGGTTGAGAAAAGAAAGGTGTAACAGATAATAGAGAAAGAAGTTAGGATGTCTTCTTCCTATATGTTATGGTCCAATGATCAGTAGTTTGCATTGCAAAACACAAGTTAAAAGTTTATTATTTTTGTGCTAGAGAAAAGCTGCACTTAAAGATTAACATTGATAAATCCTAGTAATATAAGACTTGAAAATGCTAACAAGTTATCATTATGCTAACCACAGGAAAATCAGAAATATTTTGAATTTAATCCATCAAGGAAAGTTTTCTGGTGAATGACATGTTGTACTTGATCATCATTCCAAGATTAAATTGTATTTATAATGAAAATGGAAAGAAAAAGGTGTTTATTTATTAGATTCTACTAACTGCTGTTTCACTGTCTACCTGAAAAGAAAAACAAACAAACAAACAAACAAACTTATAGGTACTATTTTCTATATACTTCATTTGTAATCTTAATGATATTAAACTTCAAAACAATGCTTACAATTTTTCATGGCCAGTAAATGTCTAGATTATTTTATCTTTTTTATCAAGTCTAAATTTTCAAAAGGGGATGATAAAAATATGAAACATATTTGCCAAACACAATACAGAATTCTAAAAGCAATATTGTAACTATATCCATAGTTGACCAACAATTTTTGTGAATCATTTGCTGCTATTATAGTAAACAGCCAAAAATAATGATACAAAAGATAATCCTATATAAGTATAAATGAAAATTACATACAATATGTGAATTGTATTGTAAATGTTAAAGTTGGGGCAGCTGGCACTTTCAAAATGTATAATTTGAAGAAAATCTAATAGAGAGACAATTTACAAAGGTGTGGGAAGGTTATAGGAAATTCACAAAAAATAGTGCTATATTGTGGACCTTTAATAGAAGCACCATTTCCGATCAAAAGACTGAAGGGTGGGAAGAAGTGGACGTGTTGGCAGAATTTGAAAAAAGTGAAACAAGAAACATTCAGCCAGTCCATTAAATCTTCAGGGAGAAAGTCAGTGGGAGAAAAAACGAAACTAAACACTAATCCATCTTCTCCCTCATTCTGTTCTCATGCTGGTAATTCCTATTCACAAATCTCAATGGAAGTTACAGGACACAAGAACCATTTGATCAAGTTTATACCAATGATGTTAAGCTCCCTGTACACTGAGAAGAGAAGATAGAGTTATGAGACATAGACATAGAGATATAGATAAATATATGCATATATTTCAGCTCACATTTGTAGCTTTTTCTGACTACTTGCAAGCTCAATACATGAAACATGTTTTACCCAAGATTCAGTGATTTTCCAGCAGTTCACTGGAGTCTTCACTGGAAACTAAAAAATATGTATGGTATCTATTTTTAACATAAACCATGAGGTAACATTTTATTAAAAGATGTTATTAATGCTAAGAAGATATTAACTCTAGTCAATAAATGCTAAGAAGGTAGCTAGAAAATATCAAGTTGATGAACATGTTAACTGCAACCTCCTTTAAGTGCCTAAACCATGACCCAAGTTTGGCTAAAATTATTTCTGTTTTCTCATTATTGAGGTATTCACCCTACTTTCCTCTTTCCAATCAACCCATAACTTGAGACTCCATTTATTTCCAACTAAGCCATCTTGTACTAGCCCACTATATTCTGTCTTCTTCATCAACCCATTTTAGAAAACATCTAGGCATTCCAATAACCCCAGCCATATCTGTCTGTCCATATAGGTAGAGCACAATGTCTCATCACTTGATTAAAGCAATGGTTTATATTTTAATTTGGTTCTCTCTCTCCTCTTTTCACTTGTATTTACCAATCTTATGAACTTTCAGCTATCACTTCACTGCCCCACCATCTCCCACCTTCCATATACACATATATACAATTGGGACAAAGGCCACATTTTTGTAGCAATATTGTCCTGGAATTACTTTGCAAAAGCAGAATCTTGATGCTATTCAAATCACATCATACATGTGGTCAGTAAAGAATTAATCCACCTCCTCCCACCCTAATTCCCTAAAGGGCATCAGGACTAATACCATGAATTAGCACTTGAGACCCTTACTTAAAGTTATTGGGGAAATACTCATAATAATAGAGTTCTGTTTTTAGTAATAAAATTAATTTAATAATAAAATTACCTTGATTTATCAGTGTTTAATAGAATAAATTTTGGAGATGGATGGGATGCCTTTTTCGGTCATCAATTTCATTAAGATGAAAATTTTCAAATGTCCCATGAGATATATATTTAATATAGAATATATATGTAAAGTTGACTTTTTTACTGTTTCAAGAAAAGTGGTAGCAAATAAATACCTATTACGTCCAAGATAGAATCACAGAAATATACCCTGCTTTGGGATTGAAAATATCCTGTTGAAAACTTGAAACTCTCTTAGATTTTTTTTTTACAGCAGTCACTTGTATTTTTTCCTGTACCATTGTACAATCTCCTTCAAAAAATAAGTAATTCCCAGCCAAAGAGACACTGGTTTTCTGCCAAAACCTGTCTAAATTGTAGCCTATGCTGTTCATTTTAAAACATTCATTTATCATTCACAAATTAACCTTGTACAGGATAACTGTTCTCATTTCCATATCCTATGAAGAAAAAAAAAAACCTCAAGCATTGAACAAATAGTGAGAGTTGATGCTATGAGGCATATTTAATGCAAAGAGGATTTTTAATGGCATCTCTATAATTATAGGTAATGATAACTGACTATAAATCTTTATTTCCCAAATGTCATGGCCATTGGGTATTGAATGATATGTGGTTTATACTAGACATTTTCAAGAACCTCATGCCAAAATCATCTTGTTTTTTGTTAGCTTTAATACTGGTTTTTGGGGATTGGGTATCAGATGTTTCTTACAGAACCCAGCTACTACACAGAATGATTTTAAACATTTTGCTCTTTGCTTTTTAATTTGAATCCGATATTACCACCGTACTATCTTTGCCCAACTTTGAATGGCACTTTGCAAATCACACTTATTTTAAATACTGTTAATAAGCCAAAAGTGCTGATTTTTCTTGTGGGCAACAAGCTACATTGAAATAGTGATAGATGCGATTTTTACTGTTTGAAAACATTGCTGTGCTATGTACCTTGCAACTTTGTTATAGAAAATTTCTTTTAGAAAATTCTATGGAATATTTGCAGAACTGGGTTCTTCCAGTCTCTGTTTTTTGTAAACCTTTGTGGGCTCAGCTTCTACAGTAAAACCATTTTCTTTTAAAAACTTTCTTGTTGGCAATCAATAGCAAAATGTATGATTTCTCACACCTTTCCTATTCCCAACAGCATCATTGTGAATTTGTTTTCCTTGTCCTGAACCCTATTCTCTAGGGATAGTGACAACAGATTGTCTCATTTAAGAGTTAATTTCTGATTCACCATCCCTGGACAAATGAACACTCTTAAATATTTGGAAAGATATCATTTTACCCTCAAACTTACTCCAAGATGATTTACTATCATTTGAAATGCTCATACACAATTAAAATCTATCCTATACAAAATATGTGTATTGGAATTGAATAAGAAGATACATTTTCATATGGCTTACAGTCAGGCTCTCAGGGGAAATTTACCACATAGGCAACTAATAAATAATAATATTTAAACTTGGCATCCATGACTGTTTAAGTGCTTCTCAGAAATTAGCCCATTAATCTTCACGAGGCTCCTTATAAAGTAGACAGCAAGTTATCTTATGCTGCCCACTTTTTTCTTTTATTACACTTCAAGAGCCTGGGATTCCACACTTTCGTGCCCACATCCTTACAGGCAGGTTCTTGTGTGCTTCTCTACAGAACAGAGGACACAGAGAGTGAGGCGTTCTGTGCTCCCTTCCGTGAAATACCTAGGTAATTTCCCCTCAGAATTTATTTCAGACAGCGAGTCACGAGACCAGGACAGACTAGCACTGAATAGCCCGAGCTCTGAGTCATGGAAAATGGTTTCTTCACTTTGTGAGCCTTGCTTCTTGAAAAGGAGGATCTGGCATCTCTTCTGCGTCCATTTTTTTTTTTTTTCTGGTTGTAAAAGGAATATTTCACAGTGGAACAACAATGACAGCCCTTTAGGATCGTCTTCATTACTTTGTTATGGAACAATTTAAAAGGAATAAACTTGCTCTTTTCAATAGATAAACTTAGTTGCTGATTTTAAGTTTCTTATCTTAAGAAGTGATGTATTATTCTTCCTTTCAAAAAAGAAAAGCAAAAAGCAAAAACCTAAAAACCTATAGCGTATCAAGATAAAGTGCCACGTGTGAGGTATGATAAAATGTTTAATTAGCTATTGTTCACAATTTTTCAATCGTGACCACAAAATTAGATGTCCTGAGAATGTTCCACTTCTTTACAGTATGCCTGATACTCTTCTAAAATTATATTAAGCCTGAAACTAGAGTAACAAGATAAGCATTTAAGTCACTGATTATACATAAATGACTATAAAGCTGAACAACTAATTTGAACTTCCCCCATAACATACAATTAATATTACTTTTAAATACTTAGACCTACAAAAATCTTTGTTCTTGTTCTACACTTTCTGATTCTTTTCTTTGTCAACTTTCTACCTTCTAATGACTTTAGATTCCAGTACAATACCTGAGAAGAATATAAAGCAGACTTATTTTCATAGTAATCGTTGAACTATTACCTCTTAACCTTCAGTATTATTGGTTCAGAATCCCCAAACTTTTGCAGTTTGGCAGGAAATCCGTGACTTGACTTCCACTTGAGTGTTACCAACTGTTGGAAAAAGGTCTGTGTGGCTAAGGTAGTCATTTGGAGAGAAACATTATGAACAAGTATGAAGTCACAATTACCTCCCAGTGAGTGATGTGACAACAAACATTATTTGTTTCGTTAGTGGTAGTTGAAAGGGTGCTCAAGGTACCCTCAAGTCTCTCTCTCTCTCTCTCTCTCTCTCTCTCTCTCTCTCTCTCTCTCTCTCTCTCTCTCTCTCTCAGTACTCTCGGTGCCCTAGAACAAGAGAGAATGGAATGAGTTTTGTCTTGTTTAATAGATTGTGTATAGTTTATAATGTGTATTTTCATGGGAATGTTTTCACTTTGTGTCAATACTCATTCATCATAATATTGTTAGTTTTTTGAGATCTAACTAGAGCAAAAAACTAAGTGAACTTTAACACTGGTATATTTAACAATGTCTTATAAATAATTAAATCTGGAGTTTTTGAAGAGTTGCATAAAAACACCTAAAATTTCTTTCTGGCTTAAAGAGAATACAGTTGGTACTGCAATATTTGGTAAATAGTTATAATTTTCTACAATTTATGAAATAACAGTTTTTAATTGTATGCTAAGTTCATGTCTTTTGAGTTAAACCTTCAGAGAGAAAAAAATGAAAAATAAATTTAGGGACATCACCTTATAAAAGAGTGATGATTCTATTTGTATCTCTCTATCTCTCTCCATCTATCTATCTATCTATCTATCTATCTATCTATCTATCTATCTGTCTGTCTGTCTGTCTGTCTGTCTGTCTGTCTGTCTGTCTGTCTGTCTGTCTGCCTGCCTGCCTGCCTGCCTGCCTGCCTACCATCTATATATTTATTTATAAATTGTATTCAATAGAACATGAAAAGCATAAGGTAAATATTATCAAATGTGTGAGCTAAAGATGGGGGAAAGTTCCAGAGAAAATTACAATCTTAGTTTTGTTGACATTTTGGCAGTGTACATTTGTGAATTATTTTATTGTTCATTTTTATTTTTATGTGTTTATATGGAAGCTTTATAAGACCATTTCTTCAATGGGTACTTTTATTGGTCTTTGTTTGGGCCAAGATTTCATTCTTGCATTTACCATTACACTTGGATATTTCAATAAAAGTATGTAACACAAATCTCAAGGTTTTCTACTGGTGAACCCTGCAAATGAGTTCAGTTACGATAAGATTACTATTTCATTTCTAAAGTGCAATATTTTATCTTTCCTAGAGTTCATGATATCAGAAATTTTCTAGATGTCGTACTAATTGTATTATCTTTATTCCCCATATTGGTTTCACATGCTGACACCTTAGCTTTTCACATAAAGTATTCTTCTTCATAGGTTGTGTTACATGGTTTTCAAAATTCTCATTTTGACTAACTTTTACATATAGAGATACACCATATGTTTCACTGAATTTCAAAACATAAGTAATTTGAATTTGCATTTTTGTGATATAATTATGTGTAATTTCATCAAGAGAATGTATTTTCCTGTAAAATATGAAAGAATCATACATTTAGAAACACCAGTAAGGTTTGAGTCCTATCAGTGGCTTACCCTCTTTGTTAAACACAAGAGAATGGTTTCCAGATCACTGTAACAGATAACTGTGTACACACGCACACACACACACACACACACACACACACACACACATCCTGTATATAGAAAGATGACAAACATGTTTTCTTTGATACTCTTGTAGATTTTGTTCCCAATCTACTTATCAGACCACAAGGTAAAGCTTGTTGTGATTATAACATGTTTTTAGTTGTCAGCATTCCTCCTCTTCTTCCTTTTTAGTTCTCAACCTTTTAGTGAAGGACAATTCTCCCACCAGTCTACACCTCTTCAGAAGCTGTGCTCAGTGAGTCTCCTTAAATATTTGTGTCTTAATATCTCCAGATTCTGTTATGATAGTATTAAATTTTAAATTTTTTTGTTTTATTTAATGGGTATCTTTAGTATAAAATGATTGCCTGAGAATCTTATTGAAAAATTGATGATTGTGTGCCACATCTTTTAATTCAAAACCAGAAAGTTTGAAACAAGTTTTACATCTTTGTTTATTGAAGGAGCTTCCCCAGTAATATCAGTACATCACCAATTTTGTGAACCACTACTCTAGCTTAGGGTTCACACACCTGGGTATTATGTATGGAAAGAAAGATTTAATGAATAAATGAGTAAGACTGAAAATATTAATGTAAAGTCAGTAAAATGTTTTACTAAAACTGAATATAATGCATTTTTTTTCAAAATGAGTTTTGCATATATGAAATCTATGCAGTATACTTTAGAAAACTCTGTACTAAGTTTGTTACAAAAGTAAGATGAATTACTTTCAGGTTGTGTTATCAATAACTATCATTTCTAAAACTTTCAATTATTCTGAATTGCCAAAGGCAATATGAGATTTTAATTGTTTGTTAGTTTTCTCCTGACATCTTCTCATTCACTCATTATATTACAACTTAGAAATTGATTATCCTGCTTGGTCAGATCTATTCTTACGTGTCCTTTTTTTTTTTTTTTTTTTTCATATTTGATGTAAGAAAAGTCTTGGTGACTTGGTCTATACCAAAGTATTTGACTCTGGTAATAAGTCCTTCTACATTATCTAGAAGAAGATGTAGAAATATGATGTGGCATGAATAGTTTAGAGACTAGAATTGGTGTCAAAGTTGTAAAACTGAAATCTCACTCCCTTTACACCTCTCAGTTTAATTTTTGGTAGTTCATAATTTTAATGAATAACACTGGCCCCCAGAATCATAATCAATGTTAGCCTTTTCTTTTCAAAAATCTTGCCTCAGTTTCTCAGTGATATAAACATGGATTTTGTGAGCAATGATGAGATTGGATTTGTGAATAACTGCACATAGATATAAAAGTTCTGTCATCTCACCATAACAGAGCTTTGTGACCTTGACATATGCAATCAAGTTGAGATTTCTTAGGCTGTTCTATAGCTATTTCCACAAGTACTTTGTGAGAAGTACTGTTTTTAGGATTGAAATGTTTGTAGAATCTCTAGCTCTTCATAATCTACTCAGGAAAAAAGCTCACCCTCTTTTTATCATGCTCAGGCAGGACAAATTTTACGGATATTCTACCAGAAAGATTAAACAAAATCTTATGGTTTTTGCATTCCCTATATCGTTAATTCATTTATTAGAGAGTGCATGAGAAAATATAGAATTCTGAGCGGCAACAAATAGTTATTTAAGTGCATTTAGCCAAGTTTCTTTTACTTTCCATTGAGGATAATCTTGATCAAATATTGTCTTTACTAGTTTTTTATTCTTCCATTAGAGATATGGAGCTACTACTAGGAATCAAAGTAAAGAATTATGTAAAGAAGCCTCTTTGAGTGGAGTATTGAGTGTTTTGTGGGTCCTCTATACCAGCAATTTTGTAAAGGTTCCATTGTAAGTAAAGCTTATTTAAAATATCTTGTTTTGTGTATGTCATCCATGTGCTGTTTAGAACCTAAGACAGAAGACATGCTATAAAATAACTGAAGATATAAAAGTACAGAGTAATATGATATAGAGGTTAAATATAAAATATAATATTACTTAGTTACTTAGGGTTGGTTTCCCTAAGATGGAAAACTTAAAAAAAAAAATCATCAGAAAGCACGACCATACTAGTATATTGGTATATACTGCTTACATCCCTAAAATGTTACCGGTGTCAATTTTTTCCAGATTGCCTTGTTTCTTTTTAAGAAATTACATTAAATTATAAACTAAATCAAATTATATCCATTATTTAATTAAGACCAACTGAGTAATATAAATCAACTTGAATGACTGCATTAAGATCATAAAGTAGCAGATTTGAGGTTATCAATATTCAATTTCAAGATCCTAATTTGATGAAAATTAAAAAGTATCTATCTGTCATAGTTTTAGCTTAAATTTTAGTCCTTTTTTATTTCTATTTGTGATAACATTGATTTGTAATACTGTATCTGATTCAGAGGTATTGGAGATAACTGCTTTAGATATGTTACCACATACCCCACATCTACCACCAAGGAATCTATAGTTCTCTGCCCCAGATGAATGGTCCCCTCTACACCTTGCTCTTACCCTCTCCCTGCCCTTCTAGGACCCTGAATTCTGCAGTAAGCCCTCTAGGGTTTGCAACTGGTCAGAGTCTATCTTACCCTTTACTCTAATTCTTTATATTCCATATATACTTGACATCAATGGTATTTGTCATTCTGCTTCTGAGTTGATTGACTTCATCCTCTCCTCCATTTCTCTGCTCTCTAATGTTCTGCCACTCTACCTTTTTAAATGTATCCCATTTAAACATTGTAGTATAAAGATAAAGCTAGCAAGCATACTATACTATAAACTTAGAGTAGGAGCTAAATTTTTTACACACTTGAATTTTTTTTTTTTTGGTGCAAAGCAGTGTATTTATTACAAAAAAAGAAAGGCCTATAATTTAAAATTAATTACTTTGTTTTTTTTAAAGATAGGCAACAAAGTACTGCTTAACACATCAATCAAGATAGATTTGAGGTTTCACTTTTTACTGCTAATTTCTCCTAATCTGGAAATATTTGTGTAGTTTTTAATTATTAGAGGAGGAAATTAAAACACAAATAAATTCATTTTAGCTACAAATGCTTATGAATGAAATCTAAAATCTCATCTGAATCTATCAAAGGGAAGCATTCTTTTTGCTGCACTGAATATTGGTTTCAGGAGGCTATGGGATACACACTGAAAACACATTACAGCTGTGCCAATCTTTTTGCAATTATTTTGAATAGTTGGCTATTTGCCCCATTTGACAGTTTGTGAACATGGTGAATAATTTAGCATTCATGCTGCTGCTGTTTTGGCACAATTAACGTGAATCGCATATCCGCTGCTATTCAAACTGATTGCAATATGGGGGAAAGAGAATCGCAGCCTTAATATTCAGTTCTTTGTATTCTATTTTTTCCAAAAGAGACTTACTATGCAATGCTAAATAAGACACATGAAGACCTTTTTGCATGATGACCTAGAAGCCTCTGAGGACATCCCTTTTCATATAAATTCCTGGTACAAATTTGGATCTAGTGTCTAATTTTAGAATTTTCTTGGAGAGTCCATCAACTGGACACCATGTATTCCAAGTATGTACAAAATATTTATAGACCTCTGTGTAAACTCAGAGACTGCAATGTCATTATATATATCATCATCCATTTGTCATCTGCCTAACTTACCCAGAGGCTATGACGGTCACACCATTTCTTGTATATCCTCAGCAGCATAACTTGAAGTTAGTCTTCAATTGTGCTGTTTTAATCATTAAAAAATGCTATCATGATTTAAATTTGAGAAGTCAGGATTTGAAAAGGTACTGTAAAGTATTTATCATACACACTTAATACCTTAATACAAAGAACTATCTTTTCAATTGTATATCTTATAAGAAAATGTAAAAGATAAATTATCTTTCACCCCTAGAACTGTAAAATATAGATGATTCTATACCTCTTCATCATATATAGTGTTGTAAACCAAGATTGCTGAGCAAATTTATCATATTTTATTAAACAATAAATTAATCATAGTTTATTAAGACACTTCTTAAATATAAAATAAAATAAAGGTTACAAATCATCAGCAATAAGAATCTGATGTGTGTAATAATTTATGAGATTTAAGTTAAAAAATAATTTATTAAAAAAATTAATACCACAAACTTGGCTACACCCTATTAGAAAAGATTTCATTTTTTTTCTATACTATGTGGAAAAGAAATATTTCAGATTGATAAAAATTAGCCCATACTTTAACTTCTGGATATCTATGAGTTCATTTGGTCCATATTTAGTGGCACCTATCTTTTATAATATACTCTTTCAGGTGCTGGGATTATTAAATAAAACAGACTAAGCATAGGTGTGCTTTCTAAAACAAAGAAGGCAAATGGAATTGTCATCTAATGATAATGTTTGCAATGTTGATGGTGATAAAGATGAGGATCGTTTGATCCGATTTCAAGAACAGAAATAAAGGTTACCATTTTAGACTGGGTGGTCAACAAGATTGTAACCTCAATGAGAATGTGACTTTCCAGTGGTTCCTTGAAGAAGTCTTGCTTCTTGAGCAAGACAACTATTTGGGGAATGAACTCATCAGGCAAAGATAACAACTGCTCTTGGCTTTTGATCATAAATGTCCAAAATTGCAGAGCATTGAGGAAAAATATTAAGGAAACATTTCTAAGGTAACAAGAAAAGGGTCCACATAGTTCAGCTATTCCCTTGCATACAGAAAGTTGAAATCAAATATTCTATCATTATTGTTCCAGTTTTCTGAGTATAAAACGCCATTATTTTGAAAAATGTATTTGTAATAATGGTTTAATGTTTGATCAGTTTCAAGAGGCAATTGATTAACAAAAGACATTCCTGTGTATATCTGTAAATACTATAATGCTATCTGATTAGGTGTTCTGAGTCCAGTTGAGTTGCATCTATACAGAGGTATGGTTTTCAAAAATATGTGAACTATGGTGTCAGACATCAAATAATTTTCCCAGGGCTCAGTTTCTTTGTCATAAAAATGGGAAAAATGTTCTTAACCTGCAGAACACTGTTCTGGGGATTAAATTGTCAGAGGATCTAGGTCAGTGTCTAGCCTACTGTTGACAATTGGAAACAGATGTGTTTCATTTAGTATGTGATCAATCAAAATATGAAGCTATGTAAGAAGCTTGCATATCACAAAACCCATAATGCTCTTATTTTCACGACAGTGTCTGCTTGCAAGTAGACCTATGAGGACTAGAAAAAAGGCAGGTAGTTTACATGTTCAAATTGCATGGCATCATACTGAGGGCATAGCTTGATGTACCTATTTTCATGACAGTGTTGGATAACCTCTTCTTTCCAGGATAGGAAAGACCAGCAGAGATAGGACTATTGTAACTGGAGTTGTCTCCCCACCCCCACCAGACACCTCCAGCATTGTTACACCCCTTAATTTGTGTATTTTTATGTACTCACTATGCTAATATTCAGGCAGATTCAATTCAAGATTTTGTTCTGGGAATAATGTGATTTTTAGAGATAATTTTGCATCATACTCCAGAGTCCTTTGTTGCCTTAACTTTTGATTACATGCTGTTTTCATGTGGGCTTCATAGATGGCAATTTTGTTTTTTCAACTTACCAAATTTTTGCAGTAAAAATCTTTATTTTTGCCAGTTCAAGTCATTGGTAGAAATTTCTCACCAATTCTATAGCCATATTAAAAATCTAATAATAAAACACATTTCAAAATAATGCCTCATTACCCCCATTATCCACTAGCTCTCAACCAATGTCCACTTTGTTCCATTCATACATACAATCATACATTTAAGGTTTACTTATTTTTTGAAAAGAACCTTTATTAAGTGATAAGTACATCTTTATGTTTGGGTTAATAGACAAGATACAGTTTCTCCCTATGAAGAGGGAAAAGAAATTGGCCTTTAAATAAATTGTTAAGATATATTTCAGATTCTATTGTAATAGCTAAGAATAAAAAAAATCTGAAGAAATCCAGCAATGGAAACTAAAAATTTCCTATAGTTTTAGGAAAAATTTCAAGAACAGGTAACGTATGAGACAGATCAAGAAGAATGAGTAAAAATTTACTTAGAAAGACTGTCTTGGGATTTCTTATAACAAGAAAAGGCTTTTCCAGTTTTTATGTCAAATTTCCTACAGTTCTCATATTCAAATTGTAAGCTTCCCATACCTTTGAGTGTGAGTTTTATTTCTCCATAGCTATGGATAAAATTTTATGTACCTGCCTTCTTGAAAACGTTCTTGGGAGATTCCACTTAGAGAAAATGAAGTATAAATGTTCACCAAACAAAAAAAGTGTCCTACTGGAAAAGATTGTCATAAAATCAATTTGAATTAGATAACATTTGCAAGTGATTCTAAGTGTAGTTGAATATTCTCTAAGAAAATCACTACTTATATTTGTATTAATTGGTACTAGACTCAAAATTTTATGATTTAACTGAAGATAAGTGTAATAAGTTAATAGAGAATGCCCTTCAAGCCAGTATAAAATTCTATTTTATCTCCCACTAAAATCAAGCAAATGGAAAAGAACATAACTGATTTATAATCACATAGAAATGTTTATCTTTATAAAATACAAAAATTATCAGTTTTTCTTTAAAAAAATACATGCATAGGTTTGTATGTGAGTCAGTAGGGAGAAGGACCCTTCAGGTAGAAAACTAGAAAATATTGACTTCTACATGTGGGAATTAAATATTCTAATATTACCATCACCCAGGGTTGCAAGGAAATATATTTCCTTTGACTGATAAAAAAGAGTATATCAATTCTTTTTCAGGCACTACATTCCAGGAGGAATTTATCATGTGTATCATTATTTGAGATGTTGACTAGTATAATAAATAGTGATATTGGGGACATTGAAAGAATATTCTTTATACGATCATTTGTTATATCAAACTATAATAGAAGCTAATGGTATAATATCACCTTGTGATCAGTGAATCAATTTCTATGTAGAAATTGCAAAAAACACTTCAGGGAGATGGAGAAATAAATTAAATCAAATCATATGGAAGAAAAGAGAATTAATTTCCTCAATGTGGTAATGATAAATGAAAGCTGTTATATGTTCTAAATAGTTTCTATTTTCAGAGTCAATGTTTCCATTTTCATTGTGAATTCAGTATTCTAGGATGCTGAAGTGAAGAGTTTTAAAATGTCATTTCATATTTACGAAAAGGAGAAAACTAATTAGACAGAATCAGCTAATTTTTTGTTACTTACGTGTCTTGTACTTGGTCTTCCAAAAATTCATTGTCATTCAGTAGCTGTTTCTACCACTAATTGTTCTTACACAGGGTAGGGATGATTTTCATATATTTGAAGTGTCAAATAGAACTTGTATTTTCCAGTGTCTACATACCTCTCCCACATTTGATTCACCTCAAGTGTTTCTATGTAGGTATCCATGACAATGCTTTCTCTCCCCACCACTTAGTGTTCTTATATTTGGAGTTCTGCACTTTTATATGATCCTTGTGCTATCCAGAGTTTTTTCCTCCGCCCACTTTTTCTCTCCAAATGATCTTAAGATCCACATATGTTCCAATCTTTGTCTCTGACATTTGAGCTTTAAACTAATTTACATAGTGCTTATGTGAACTTAAAATAAGTCCTTAGGCTTAAATGACTAAGTTCACAATTAAACTTCCTTCTCTTCCCTAGGTCATATCTGCTCCTCTTTTTCTCTTGCTGGTAACAGTTAATGGCTGCTGTGCCATAAGGATCTTGGTAAATATTGTAAGTTAGTATACTATTTACAATACAGTAATTAGAACATTGTGATAACAGCCTGGGAATATAAAGCTCACTTCTCTATCCTTTCATCAAACCTTTCATCACAGCAAGCATGCCGGCTTTTCACTTACTTATTGTGAATATTTTCATTATCCATAGCAATGATCTGATGTCTTTCCAATCTGGTCTTGACTGTTATAACAGAAATCTACTTGGCCTTCCTACCTTCATGGTTATTAGTAATAATTTTGTCCTACATAGTGCACCCAAGCTCAAGTATCTAAGAAATAAATCATTCATGGATTTCTCACCTTTAAAATCTTCTGCATTTTTTCATCACCTATTTTGGAATTACCACCCTGACTATATGTGCATTCTTTGATTTAGCTCCTGCTGATTTCTCCTTCTCTTTACATCTTACACCCTGTTAATGGCAAAATTGCTCCAATTTCCTGCAATTATACATGGTCTCCTATTTTGTGACTTTGTACTCTGGTTGAAATCCCGGCCCAACTGCTTCATCTTTCTTCACCTGCTCTTACTCATCATTTAAGAACCAGATCAGGCACCATCTCCCACAGGAAGCCTCCCTTAAAATCCCAGTTGGGTCAAATGCCTATCACATGTGCTAGCTCAGCAATTAGCATGATATGTTTATATTTTCTTTTCATGTAGCCATTTCCCACACTTGATTGAGGAAAATATCCACACATCCTCAAGACAGGAGTCACATCTTATTCATTTTTCCTGTATAACAACTGGCTTGGTATCTGAAAATTATTGATAAATGTTATTTGAAGTAAGTTGGATAAATGTGATCATCAGTAGTATTGTTTTCCCTTCTATCAAGTGTATATCTCAGTATAACTAAATAAGGATTAAATTGAAACATCCTTTACATATTCTATATTAATCCTTTCTAAAGAAGAAGTTTGACTGTTTTTTCCAAAATGGGAGAAAAGCAAACACTGTCCAGAAAACTTAACTCCTGCCAAATTCTACATCATGCCAATACATTTAATATCAATGTATTACTGGCTTTTGTTCCAAATCCATACTTCAGAGACTACCATAAGATATATATATATATATATATATATATATATATATGTGTGTGTGTGTGTGTGTGTGTGTGTGTTTTATTTAGTATATTAACACTTTGTTATTGGAATATGTTTGATATTATTGGAATATGTTTGATATTTTTGAAAACTTTAATGGCAGAGCATTATGTATGTCTTGCATTTTATTCCCCAGTTGAAAATACTTTACATAAAGCAATAAGAATGATCAATTTCTTATTCTTAATTCAAATAATTAAATATTGCTAACATTTGAAGTGATGAATTTCATATTGTGATTTGGAACTACACTTTAGGAAATAAAATTTTTAGTGCTAGAAGAAATCAAAAGTGGAATAAATCTTGGCCAACCAAATCATTAATACAGAAAGATATTGAAGGTAAATAAATTATTATGTGATAGCACATTAATGGTTAGTACCCAAGCTGGAAATAGACTGCAGGTTGGGTTTCTCTCATCACACTGTAGTGTCTCCTTACTTGTTTTTAAAAATGGCAATCCATGTATTTGGGTCAAAATGAGCCTGTACCCTACATTTATATTCTCTCTCTCTCTCTCGCTCTCTCTCTCACACACACACACACACACATGCACACACTGCTACATCACTACACATAAGTGGTTCAACAATAAAATTGTTTTATTTTGTCATTCCTATTTAGACCACTAAAGAATGTGAAAAATTAATCTCTAAAATTAGTGGCATTAATAAAAAAAATGTTACATAATGCTAATTTACATTTTGCAATTCATTCCAGATCATTTCCAGGTATATGTGATAACAGTAGTCTGAAAGTGGCATTTCATCTCCAGAAAACATGAAATAAAACACTTGAAAGAAAAATGCAATAAACATTTAATGACTTGTCACAAAGAAAACAATTTTCTTGAAATTTAAAATTGAATCAATGCTTATAGACCAGGAGTACACCATTAGTTATAAAACAACATACTACTTAAATGGTGAACATTATTTCTAGAACATTAAATATACATGGTATCCATTTCTTCTAATGAAACTCAGGTGATAGTGCCTATCTTTAAACCCATTTACAATGCAGTAATCAGAAACCTGCAGTTTTCTATATCCTGAGTCTGATTTCTTTATCATTTTTTCCAAGGCAGAAATCTGAGAGTAATTCTTTAGCATAAGGAAATGGGCTAAAGCCAACTGTTCCACTTTTACTTAAGATGCCTGAAATCACACGAGTTTGTATCACTTGAAAAGAATGGTATTTTATTACACCTTATTAAACCCTGCTTTTGTATGTTTTTAAGTTTATAATTAAACAGCATCTAGGAGAATATTAGTGTGTATTTTAAAACTCTAATCTTACATTGTCTCTCTAATTCAATGTTAACACCTTGCTGGTGGAAAATGTGTTCATATGTTCTGATTCTTACAATTTTAGTACAGTGCTTGGCACAGAAATGTAATTAATGTAAAATTACCTTCAATTTGTATATATGTGTGCACATATATGTATATACATACATATAGAAATCAACATACATGTATGCAGGTGTCCATGTAGATGTACATGTAGGCATCTCTGTGTCCATATATTTGCATTTTCATGCATACATATGTAAAATACAGAAGTATAGTGTTTTATAATCTTGGGGGAAAAGATGAAATCATGAACTGTCAGTTCACTGTTTTAATATAATCATTGCATATACAGCTACATTTTTTCACTGCACATTGTCTTAGCGTATGATAATTGAAGGAAAATCCACTTTTACCATTAATGGGCCTACCAATCTCCTGGGAAAAGAGTGGCACATTTTCCCTACACCTACTTATACAAGAAGAAGACTTAAATTTTATAACACCTGATAAGGTCTATGAGTCATAGACCTAGGCAAAATGAAAGGCATTGTGTCAGTCAAACTTATACATAATGAAATTATATTATTTAAGGATATTTCATCACTACTGCAAAAAACTCTTCTGAATAACCCAAAGTAATATACACTATTTTTCAATTAAATATAGTTTACAAAGTATAGTATATATAGCATATTTTAGGTTTTTTTTGTTTTTGTTTTTAATAAGCAAATGGTTATTACCAACTTTTGAAATCTAGGATTGTTTTTCAAGCTAGTCTTAATGGTCTCAGGAATACATGAACTTCTTTGAATCAGTTTTTGACAGAATGGACAGAGTTCTTTTGAAAATCTTAAGATTTCTTTCAACTCCTGTTTTTGCTGTCCTCTGAATGTAACAGTTTTGACAGCAGTTTTGTCTCTTGCTGCCAACCCCATCCTGCATCTCCCAGGAACCATGATAATAGTCAGGAAGTCATTCACTTACATTTATTGAGGACCCGTTTGTGTAAAAGGAATTGCACCAGGAACTTCACAGGAAATAGTCCTTGTGAGCCTTGCCATTGAAGTGGCCCTGTAATTAAAGCAGCACTAAAGACAAATGTATTCATAATATGTGCACTTCCCTGACTGTATGAATACATATAAACATGCCCGAAACACAATACATATGTATAGATTTAGCTCCTAATGCATAATGCATGAGTTGGGGTGACTAAACTTAGGATAAATGATTTAGCAAAACTTCATAGAGAATTGACTATAAACAGGGGACTAGTCAAATCAGAGATAAGGGGAACTTACTATAGTGCCATGTGCCTCTAGATCAACAAAGAAAAGATAACTTTTTTTCATTTTTTTAATGTATCCACTCACTGAGAGAAGGAATATAGAGAATATTGCAAAGTTCTTTTCAAAAACAAAAAAACAAAAGTAACCGTGATCAGTGAAAAATCGAAAATGAATAAAAGTTCATCTTAATGAGTACAATGAGTTTTATATTTTTAAATTCACTGAAGGAAAGAAAGTTATAGGCTTATTTTTCTTTCATAATACTTTTAATGTATAAATATATTGTGAAAACAAGACTTACAAAAATATGAATGGGAAGAAAACTTCAGTGTCAATCATACAATTTTTATAAAATTATTCTGAAATTGTCTGAGGCCAGGGAAACCTGACCTAGCTGCTAGGGTGGCAAACAGCCCCCCACTGTCAGATAGCTGAAGTGCCACATCCTGCGTCTTGTTAAATGTAACTCGATCATCTCTATTTCAGCAGAAGGGTCTTTATTTCCATCCTGGCACTCTAGCCTTGAAGTAGACGAAAGCTTAAGTTTGTTTAAAACTACACCATGATTATTCCTATAAAACAATTAGTGACATTTGAGCCACTTTCTGATAGATTCAATTTAGGGGAAGACTAAGTGACTTTCCACATTTATTAAAGTCACATTTTAAAATGCTGCTAAATGTATTTGAAATGCAGCATTTTTGAGAGAGCACGAAAGGATAGACTTTTATAACTCTGGATAGGTTTATAAAGTTTGCTTCTTTTTCCTTTAAAATATGCTTACCATATCAAGTTCCTTATAACCAATAAGTCTAGAAAGTTTGTCATCTATAGATACTTATGCAGAAATAGAATGCAGAAATAGAAATTCTGCTTATTTCAGATAGTGGCAATTTTATTTTAGTACTTTGCAAAGTTTAAACCTTTGACAATTGCAATAAGAATGAAGATGACTAAATTATTTTGTTAAAGTATCCACAACAATTTGATTGTGAATCTAATTTACATGTATTAGGTGTCCTTTCTAGACTTGAGAAGGTTATCCAAAGAGAGTATAATACTATACATTGCTGTGTTTTTGTTTTGCCTTTGTTTTTGTTTTTTTTGGGGGGAGGGGACAAGATTATTTTAACAGTAATAATAAAGGTAACACAGAAATGTTCCTGCTCACATTATTTTACTGTATTGTTCTACTAGAATGTAAAATCAACTCATTTAACAGGCAATCAAGATTCCTTAGTGTTCTGAAAATGCTCCAAGCACTATGAAACAAAATTCACTGAGTAGTTAAAATACTAAAGAATGCTCCTGAGACATAATGTCTTAAAATATAAATAGTAGTAGGAGATATTCCCCTAATAGTTGTACAGGTGTTTCACCTGTTGACCTAAACTTCTCTGCTTCCTAAAGTTAAGTATGACACTTATCTGGGAAAATAATTTTCTCTGACCCATAAATACTAACTCATGAAGCTTGCAACTTAGACAATTAAAAGCCCCTTGCACATGGAGGATTTAATGATTGTAATGGGTAGTCCTTGACTACTTTAAGGTTTGATTTACCATATAAGATACATTATTTTTTCCTCTGCAAACTGTGAAAGGTGAAGAATCTCAAATCCACATCTGGCCAAATGAGTCACCAACAATTTGTTAAGAGGTGAAATGTCGCTCTCATTTAATTTACAACCACCTGCAGTTACAAGACTGATTTGTGAAGACAACATCATGCTTGCTACTTTAAGTCATGTTTTTTTCCTTATTACTACCTTTAAAACTCTTCTTAGTTTAATTTAGATATCTTACTCTTCATGGTCAAAGCTGCTAAACCTCACATGTAAATTTGCTGTATTTACAATCAAACATTTAATATTACAAATTTTCATAAAAATTTTTCATAAAAATTTAATAATACTTTAGATTCTTCCTTCTTTTGCATTTAACATTTGTAGCAGCTACTCCTGCCCCCAACTGAACTTTAGATTTTCACTGTGCATAAATTAAATTTTCTGGTGTTCCCTATCTGTAATTATAATATGTATATAATTATTATTATATAGTTATTATATATATATTATAATAGATAATAATAATAGTTATTAAGTTATTAAGAGACTAGATCTCTATGTTGCCCAGGGTTGTCTTGAACCTGTGGGCTCAAGTGATTTCCCAGCTTCAGCCTCCAAGTAACTGGGATTACAGTTGTGCACCACCAAACCTGGCTGTCTCCTATATTTCTAATGGGTTTTCATGTGTAAGTGCCTGTGTGACTTTATTTTTTATATTTTTGAAAAGCTCTCAAAATGACAAACTTGGGGGTGATAGTTTATTAATTGCCCCCCACAGCTATAAGAATGACAAGCTTCACCCTCCACAAGAGTGATAAGCGTTTAATAACGATTATTCACAAGGAACTCACATAACTAAACAAAAGCAAAACAAAAAGCCCAATCAAAAAATGGGGAGAAGAACTAAAAAGACACTTCTCCAAAGAGGAAATGCAAATGACCAAAAGGCACATGAAAAATTGCTTAACTTCACTAGTAATAAGGAAAATGCAAATCAAAACCACAATGAGATACCACCTTACACCAGTAAGAATGGCCCACATCCAAAGAACGGGCAACAAGAATTGCTGGCGAGGATGTGGCGAGAAAGGAACACTAATACACTGCTGGTGGGAATGTAAGCTAGTCCAACCACTATGGAAAGCTGTGTGGAGGACCCTCAAATTAATGAAAATGAAACTACCATTTGACCCAGCAATTGCTCTCTTGGGAATCTACCCAAAAGAGACCTCAACGTGGGTACAAAGGGACACCTGTGCTTGGATGTTTACTGCAGCACAATTTATAATTGCAAGGACATGGAAGCAACCTAAATGCCCCAAAACAGATGACTAGATGAAAAAAATGTGTTATATATACACAATGGAATATTACTCATCAATTAAGGATGACAAATTTGACAACTTTATGACAACGTGGATGTACTTAGAAGAAATCATACTAGGAGAAACAAGCCAAAAAGAAAAAGACAGAAGCCAGATGGTTTCACTAATATATGGGATATAGTGAAAAAATAAATAAAAACCTTGAAGGAAAAAAAAAAAAAACAAGCTAAGCACCAAGCTGAAGTACACAACTTTGAGCAGGAGGGAAAGGGGGGGGGGAGGGTAAATTCCTGGGATTACAATGTTCTGAAATTTATATATAATAAAGAGAAAAAAGAATGGCAAGCTTCTGGGAGATAGTTCATTAATTACCCCCCCCACACACAGCTATAATCTAATAGTATTTCCATAGGAAATGTGTTTAAAAAAAAAAAAAAAAAACCTTGAGATAACATTGGCTTCTAAATATATATAATATCACATCAATAATTCTTCACTGTAGTCTTCTGGACCTCTCCCTCTACCCTGTGCTCCACCCACTCCCACCCTTACCATCCTATTCTGGAAATCTCAGTTTTGAAGAGAGATATCTAGAGTTTGCTTTTTGTTGTTGTTGTTCCTGTCTGTCCTCTTTTTGTTTATCTATATTCCACATATGAGTGGAATCACCAGGCATTTGTCTTTTCAAATTCTGAATTTTTCTCTTTTGTTTAATTCCTTCCAATTTCCCCCATGTTGTTGCAAATGATAGGATTTCATCTTTTAACAAAGCTTTATAGTATATCATTGCATATGTATACCATGCCCTCTTTATTCACTCCCATCCATAATCCACTCAGGCAGTATCTATAATTTAATAATATCTATAAATTAGTTCAAACTGTGTTGAAATTAATATAGTGCATGTAGCTCTTTAAATTAATTTTTATAGTCCTTGAGTGTATATCTAAAAGTTACTGTATCATATGCTAGCTATATATTTTTTTTTAGTGTTTTGAAAGCTTCCATACTATTTTCCATAGAGACGATTAAGCTCCATTCCTACCAATAGTGTTTGAGGTTGCTCTTTCCCTAAACCATCTTGATTCACTGTGAAGTCATTTTGTATAGGATGTGAGGCAGTGGTCTGGTTCCATTCTTTCCATATGGTTGTCCAATTTTCCTACCACCATATACTGAATAAACTTTTCTTTCTCCACTTGATGCCCCATGATTGATAAAGGAGCCAAGACCATATTTTAGTTTTCAAAGGTTTCCCCTTACTCTGAGAAGCCATTTTAGAATAACTGTTTTTATCTAAATACTATCTAAATACTATCTGTGTGATACCAAACTCAATTCTAACATGTAGAGACTTGATCAAATTTTTAGATCCCATAGTCCAACTCTACAGAGGGAAGCTATGGAGATAATGCCTGGGCACACAAGGTGCCTGGATGGCCTTGTATTGGGCAGTAGCAAATAGAGGTGGTTTGATCCTGATTGTCCTTGGCAAGGCCAAGGGAGATATAAACCACATTTATAGAAAAAAAAAAAAGCTAGTTCTAAATATACTGCTGCTAGTTATGATGATTTGATTTAAAGGTAAGTGCCCGACTCATTTAATTCATATATTTTCACAATTCTAGTGACTGATTTTGGCATTTTTGAATCATTGTTTTTAATTTTCAAAATAAGAAAATTAGAGTTTTTCATTTGTAGGCATTACATATTTGGAATTATTATATTATGTTCATTTTGATTAACATTTATATTAGCAACATTCTGTAATATGTAGGTTATTGAGAATTTGAAAAAAGATATAAAAAATATACTTTCTTATAATAATATATTTTCTTATAGTAGTATACTTATAATAATATAGAAAATAGTAAAAAATAAAGTGAAATGTCCCATTCTTCCAAGGAAAACTTAAACATACTCTCTAGACTATGAATGGGTACCTAAACATCATTTTAAATTAGCAAATTATAACTATAATACTGTTGTCTACATCCCAATATTTGCTTATTGTAAGCACATGAAAAACTGGTATATTATATCTGAAATAAAATGATTTCTGCCTAAAGTGCGAAGTGCTTATTAAAGGTTTATGTATGTTGCACTATAGACTCATAGAGGGAGCTTCACAAAATATGAAAAAATATGTATTAAAAAATTTTATCCTCTTTAAAATAAAATGCTGACATAAGAGGGTTAACTTTCCAGGAATTCAATAAAAAGCTACAATCATGCATAACCCCCTAAACTGCATATATTATCAATCAATGACTATCGTCTTGCCTGCAATAATAGAGAAATATTACTGATATAATGGAAACTAATGCAGGATTTGATAAAAAAAAAAAAGATGGTAATAGAGATGAAATTTTTTTAATTAATAAGGTACTCTATGCCAAAAAAAAATTTTTAGACTTTAAAAGAAAAAACACTAAATATATTGGTTTCCAGGATAATATATTATTATTTTTAAAAAAATATTACTTGTTTTATAAGTCATCCCAGTGACTGAACCTAAGCACTTCTCAAAACTTTTTGAGTGAATGGAGAAACATAAAAGAATAAGAAGTATGATAAGTAAAATGTTTCCAGTGGTGGGTGACTAAATTAGAATATAAAGAATGCATTTTTAATATTGACACTGGAACTATATTGGGTGTGTTGTGTCATTTACAGTGGCCAACAACCAGAAACTCATGTTGTCAGGTCATAGAATAGACTAGCTTCATTCATTCAAATTTAGTTTCTTATTTCTCTAAGTATTTTTATTTTGATCTGAGTTGAGATAAGTTTCATGGCATCATTAAACCAGCAGTCATTAATATATCAAAATGAGACCACTGAACTCTGAGTGTAAAAAAACCTAAATTCAGAAATTGGACTTTTCCCCCATATATATAGGCATATTATTACATAATTGTTAAAGCTTTCATTGACTTAAGAGTTAAAACCTGCATGAGAACCCAATAGTGGCCATTAATTTTATGCATCAAAGCAGTTTTATGAGTTTTTGTATGTTAGTATTTGTTTAAAGTGTTTTTCCTTGCCAAGGCCTTGTACTGATTTTTACAGAAAACAAGCACAGTAATAGTTATTGCCAGGTAAGTCCTCAAGTTAAATCATTTTCAACTTAGATCTGTAATTTAAGAAGCGACTAAGGCAAAATGTATTGAATGTTCCTTCTCTGGTCAGCAATGCATCAGGCATGAGAAAATGAATTTATGTTGATTGATTTTCAAAGAGATTAATCCTAGGGATATGTTCTAAACAAAAACGGGACTTTTTTTTCTTCACCTATTATTTGTTAATAATAGGAAATGTTGTTAAGTATTGAGCAAGGTATTTCCTATTGTCTTTTGTAAGGTGACAGCTGCTCCTGTAACTGAGGCAGTGACATGAAACCTGATTTATAAGCTTTATCCCACCCCTGAAATCACAAAAGAAAAAAATGGGAGTGGGGAAAACATGAACATATTTAAAACTTGAGATAATACAATTATTGAGAATTATTAAAAATTGCTTTCTTCCTAAATTCGCTATTTGGAGAAATTATCCTTGAAAAGCATAATGCAGTGAGTTTTTGAGTCACCATTCACCAAACAGTTGGCTTTACCATTATAATAAACCCCCTTATGGAACTCTAATTTTAGGTTTCAGCATTTCTGTTCCCTATCCTTATCAGTTTTAAACTCTTTAAATACACTTTTTTAAAGAAAAAAAAAGCTGTTTCTGAGTGTATAGAGATTTCAGCAAATTTGCGTTTGAGGTGTAACATTCTTTTTGGAAGATAACAAAGGAAAACTATATACATCTGCATTGCTTGAGTCACATGTAAAGTAATCCTTTAAACAAGATTGCCTAGTTTGTTTATTTAGTATAGATCTGCTTATTTATTTATTCATTGAGAAAGTGGGTGATATACCTTCACTGAAATAGATAACTAATAACTCCATATCCTGAAACACTCAACAGTCAACCTGCTCATTTCATTTGTATTCCACAGATGCCTCATTTTTTCCTCCTCACTGCCTAGCCTGTACTGATCGGTATTAACAATGGGATTTTTGTCTCTCTTGAAAACTTTCTTGTTCCATTTCAGTTGAGGTGGAGACACTCTAATTAAAAAAAAAAAAAAAAAAACGCAAAAACAGGTATTTTCAGTGTTTTCTTGTTTTTCAATGTTTTGATATTCAGAAGCACTTGATTCATTTATCAGATAAGCTAGTAAAGTTGTAGTGACAGCAAACTGCTTTTTAAGGATGGAAAAGAAACAGTCCAATGTTTAGAACAATTTGAAATATTGAAAAATATGATGTATTTAAATTTTTGAAAAGACAATAAAACAAAGAAGTAAAATGATCATGTTCCTATAATTAGAGTTTAACTACTTCTGGAATGTGGGTAATACCCATAAACAAAAATTTTATGCATTTCTATTTTTGTCACTCTTTTGTACCCCCCCCCATTCAAACTTACAATCTAATAAAACGACCTACTAGCTTCACGAATGAAATTCTCAAGGAAAGGGAAGCTATCCCATTACCTTATCATTAAATACGTTTCCCTGTAATTTCTGGTAGCCTTTAATTGTTTCGATTTTTGTTAAAAGTTTACAGCCACAAGTAATGTGACTGTGGACCAGTTTCTGGTCTCCTGCACTGATTTAACATTTATCACTTCAATTCATTTGGTGAGAAAAGGAGTCCTTTATCTTGAGTCCTTATGTCATGAATGTTGTTGTAACTAGAGAAACACACAACTTTTTTCAAACTGTTTCAAATTCAATCCAATGGAAAGATGAGCTTGTTTTACGGAAATCTCTATTCTGGTGGAAAGAGGAGGGAACAGGAGGAGCTAATGCTCCCCTAGAGACTGAATTCCCATTGCTTTTTAACAATTCCACTCTAACTTACGCTTTTACACGTTGCTTATACTTAAAACATCCAAAAGGGTCAAACTGTGAAAAGTTTAACTTACTTTTTGAAATACTGCTTTTAACCTGTCACCCTCAGTTCTTAGGGACTACCACAATAGTTCTTAAATAGCTATCATTTTTGGCTAGAACAAATACTATATCAATTATTTAGTTTTATCAATTAATAGGATGTCTTCTGACCTTCTAAAGAATGTTTGCACCCACATAATTTTTTAGGGAGAAAAAAGAGGTTCAAATTCCCTGTACCAGAAAAGCCCTCATTGAAAATGTATTTTCAACATGAAATGTCAGAGCAAGGGCAAACTTTCCACTATCATATTTGTTATAATTCTGTTGATCATAGGCCTTTCTCATATATTAACGAAGCATTCCCTTGAAGAAAAGAAAAAATGGAAATAGCAGATGTTTGTTTGGTGGAAACTAGTGTAATTTTCTTTTTTCTTTTCTTTTTTTTTTTTACTCAGTTGCATAACATCTTGGAAAAGGCACTGAAATGTATCTGTTTTTAGTAATGATTTATTCTAATCAACTCTGAAATTCTTACTTAGTTATTTACCTTAGAGAGGTCATCTACTTCTGTTGATATCACACATTTTAGGGAGTCTCTCCATTTAATCACAGTAAAAATGGGACTAGAGGAAAATTGCAGGGAGAAGAAAATGTTCAAGTACACCATAAATTTCAAATACCTTTGAACCATTAACTATTAAATACATCTAAACTGTATTTTTTCTTTTTTATGTTTCATGTAAATAATATTATTTTATGTGCATATTCACTTTATTTCTTCACCTAAATGTTCCCACCAATCACTCACCAGAAGATCCAGGATATATATACTCTGGTGAAGCAATTAGAATATTGCCTCAACTATTAGAATAACTTATGTTAATAATTACAATGTTTGTTGTCTTCACAATTTGTTTCATAGTAAATAGCAAACTAAAAAGAGCACTTAAAAATATACAGGTAATGGGACAGGGTGGGGGAGAAATTTACACATTAGTGTTATCTACTCCACAAAAAGATCAAAAACACAATCCCAATGAAGAAATGCATTATTGTGTATCTCCTATGACAATATGGGTTAGCAAGAGTTAGCCAACCTGTTGTGAAGTAAAATGTGTTGTTTCTCTAGAAAATCAGGCACACCACCCAGAAAACTGTCACTCGTAGTTTTATACCTGAATGTCTTTGTAATCCATCTCAATATGGAGTAGAGTGAAGCTAAAAACTACTGATTTATTTGACAGAAATGTATACAACAGCATGATCATCATATTAAGCACCTGCTCAAATTTGATGCTGCTATAAGAGTTAATCACAACTGAAAACTTGAAATTTAAGAAGACATTAGAAACTTAGTTGCAAGTAGTTAATTATAGTGTATGATGTAGTTTGTGGATTAGAAATTAAATGAAAATAAAGAAATTTGAGAAAGTAAATAAAAATTTTCACCCAATTTTAAAACAAATTTCATTGGTAAGAGGTTCATACACCATTTCTGACATTTAAAAAGTAGTATATGATGTAGTAAAATCATGGTTAGGCTATTAAATACAGCACACTGAACATGTCGGGAGTAAGGCTACAGATTCTCAGAGAAAAAAGTAGGAAGTAATGTTCTTGGGTGGGAATGGGGATGGGGTTGTAGGAGGAGGATCAAAACCCACATTTGACTCCTGCAGACAGCTTCTGATAAACATCCACCTCAGTTTACCCTACCTGCTTCAAACTCAGTTGCTATACCTAACATGTTTGAAAGGATTAAGAAATTTTTGAAGATGACTTTATTTAACCCTGACCAAAATTAATTGAGAAAGCAGTATAAATATAAAAATCTAAATACTTTCATAAGTATCCTGAGCCCATAATTTCTTCTTCTATGTTAAATTACAGCTAAAATATCTGTGTGGCTTTTCTTTCTTAAAATTTTACAACTTAATCAGTCTAAGATAATTTGCTTTCCTCCCTAAAATTACTGTTTTATATTTAAAAATTAATCTACAGAATATAAATGTAAATGTGAACTTGTTGAACTTTCAAACATCTGATAAGATCCAAAAATCAAGAAAGTGTGGGCAGGTAAGAAAGATACTTAATATAAATGAATATATCATTTTTTAAAAAAGTTATGGGTATGTATATGTAAATCTAAAGGTGTCTGTGCTACCAAATTCCAGGCTTCAACATTAATTTAAATTATTTGTTTTACAAAATGAAATGACTTTGTCCTGATTTTGTGGTTCAAAATCCATATTGAATTTCTTTCTTACCCATGGAGTCAATTCTGATTTATTTTATCTGAATTTTACCTACAACCTTTTATTTTTTCTGGAACACATCAAAATATTTCAGGATTAAACATTATGCAAGTGAAATGGATACATTTCTAAATCTATTTATCCTGTTTAGTTTTGACAAATATAAACTTGCTCTCCTACATAGGTAATAAGAGCTAGAGAAAAAATAAATATTTTAAGACATTTATATATATATATGTGTATATATGTACAACTATTAAAAGACTTTTTAAAAATGTGATGTTTCAATAGAATAATTCATTAGTCCAATCCTTCAAATAATCCCAAAGTGACATGAATTCCTCTGCAGAATGAGTGTCTATAGAGAATAATCCATGGATGAGAAACAAGCCTCTTGTCATTTGTAGCCTTAATCCATTGCCTAGAGCGTGAAAAGTGCTCAGGATAACAAGTGTGGGAATCAGTAAAATCAACATTATTTTGGATTTTATTTTCTTAACAATGGTGACTGATCAGTAGGCTGTGGAAACTGACAAATACAATAAGGTCTGTTTGATGAATTAATCTGGTGAAGTAGAGTGGGAAGCCTCATCCCCTTCCCCCATTCTCCCTCCTTTAATCCTCCTGTCCTTTTCCTAATCCTCCCCCTCCACCTCCACTCTGCAAACACCCAATTGGGGGAGGGGTGAAAGAGCAGAGGAAGAGGCAGAGACAAAGACAGAGATAGAGACAGAGAGACATAGAGAAAGTTATTTTTCTGTTGATTAGTGGACAATTGATTAATGAAAACATTAGTGATAGTGTTGGACCATTTTTGTAAATATACTAAGCAACTTTCAAAAGTGTTTATGTTTTCAATTGCCAGACTCATCTCTCTTTCAGCTGAGAATGTCCATATTGTTGAAGTGGTTTTCTCTCTTCTCTATCTCAAGAGTACAAACTATATGTGGGGTAGGTGTTGTTGTAGATGTTGATGTTGAGGAGTAAAACAGCTCTGTCCTATTAGCTTTTATAAATCCCCCCCATATATATATGAATATTAGCTTTGAGGGAGATGGAAAGAAAAAGAAAAATGAAAGAGGAAATGTAAACACCTCTAACAACATACCTATTTAGGAATGAAATGGTGATTCTTGTGTAACTGCATGAATTCACACTTATGTCTTGAAGAAAATTTTGCAACCCTTCACCAAATCATGAAGACATAGAAGATATATTCTTTATGTTGGTCCTTGACACTCACTAGGGACTTTTGTGAACTTTATCATCTTCCTCTGGCCTGTAAACCAAAACTGGGGAAGTGTCTTTAATTAATGAGATGCGATGCATTGAAAATGTTAGCCAGAGCATTCCAGAAGCTAGAAAACCATAGATGTTTTTAAATTCTGAGTATCCTTTTGAGAATCCCTTTTTATAATTTATAATTCTCAGTGGACCTATATTTGTCTTGAACTGATTGTTGAAACGGGCTTTACTAGGAATTTCTTCCCTGAAATTGCAGTGGGGCGGGGGAAGGGAGCGGTGAGCCAAGAGGGTTTGTTGGGAGGAGGGAATGATCTCTAACAAGGCTTTAAAACGTTCAGTGGTTAAAGTTATGTTGATGAAAAGGCTATACATTTGTATGCATGTGGATACATATCCATAAATGTACACATATAATGCACAAGTTCAGCACAATGACATAATGGGTAGGAGTTGTAAATTAGATAGATAGCAAAATTCAGATTTTTTAAATCAAAATTGCACCTACAAATGGCTATAAAACAGCGCTTGCCTTGGGAAGTAAATTTACAGCTACATGCCTTTCACAGGCACGCTGGAGGGTTCTGCTCCCGGCTCTAATCTCTACGAGATGTTTTTTGCATGTGTTGTGTGACAGGAGGGAAGGGGAGTGGGTTGAGCTTGCCTGTTCTCCCATTGTCAGCCAGTCTTGTGAGTGTTGGGAAAACCTGTCTGTGGGATCTTGTGTCATCTCTCTCTACATGTGTACAGGAAAAGTCCGTGCTGCTCAAGGTTCCCCTCTCTCTCTCTCTCTCTCTCTCTCTCTTTCTCTCTCCCTCTCTTTCTCTGTTTCCCTTTCATTCTGCTTCCCCGGAGCCGAATGAAGCAGAGAGCAGGATTAGAGTCTGCCACCGGCTATCAGAAGAACCTAGATAAAAGGAACTGCTTCTTAAGCACCACTGCAGCAGCCCTTGTTAATTTTTTTTTCTTTGCACACAACAGTTGTGCCTCATTATCCGGTGCCTGGCTCGATTTTTTTTTCTTCTTTTTGGAAGGTTTTGAAGTTTCTGTGCTTCAGTGACTGCTACAGAAGAAGAGGTGTTAGTGTTGCCTTGAGGTCTTGATTGTCTGCATTTATGAATGAAACTGACCTAAATCACCTGTTACCTCCAGTTTCCAGATTGTTTGAACTTCTCTGGCCGCACAATACAGGAGGGAAGACTGAAGCAGCATAGGGACCCAGAGTGCCTGCAGCATGGGCTGGCTCGCTAGGATTGTCTGTCTTTTCTGGGGAGTATTACTTACAGCAAGAGCAAACTATCAAAATGGGAAGAACAATGTGCCAAGGCTGAAATTATCCTACAAAGGTAAGTCTTTATTTTTTCTTTTATTTGTCTAGCCTTCCCTTGACCTCTGCCTATTCATTTCTTGAACTCCCTCCCAACCCAAAACATAAAAATCTTTAGTTTAACCTGGAAAACCTCTGTGATTCTGTTTGTCTTTCTAAGATGATTTAAACACTTTATTTTTTCTTTAGAAAAGCACGTCTTCTGTTTGATATATGACAATTTAAATGCAAACAAAGAACATTTAATCACATTTGCAGAAAAGAGCTGAATGCCCGGTAAATGGTAAATGCTGATCCCTATATGTGATCATATATTCTGTTACTTTTGCTGACTCAATCTCTATTTAAATATTTTTAAATCATTATTGCAAAAATAGTCCATTTGTAGATGTGCATGCATCCCCTATAATAATTATTGTGATAGATTGTATTTTCTTAGTTTTAGACTCTAAATGGTTAATCATCATCATGAATATTCAGTTTGTTCAAATCTGACAATCAGATGCTTAACATAAGCAGTAGATCTTGGTTTGCCAAGAGAATATAAACTGGAGAGAACAGACTAGTTTTTCCACAGTGTGTTATGATTGTACAAAAGACTATGTATTTGACTAATTGGTGTAAAGCTAAAGCCTTTGAAATATAATATTATTTAATTCCATATGTACTTCAGTGAGAATTGAAGAGACATACTTTCTACTTGTATAACTAGTTGTGTGAACTTCTAAAAAAAAAAGGTAAATTTAAGAGAGAAAAAAGCTTTATCACATAGTTACTAGTACTTTATTTTCTCACAGCTTAATGTGTATGTTTTAATGAGGATTTTAAAGAAGATATTCTGTATTTCTTTAGATAGACTTTATAGATATATACATTAAGAAGCAGTGCTTACATAGATTACACAATTATATGCATATATGTATCTTTTAATGGAAGAGAATGTTTAGATAACGGAGATATTATTAAAATGGAGTTGAAGATTAAATTGTTTTAACTCAAGTAGTTTTATTCCCTAAGGTGTTGCTTTCTTATGATTCTCAGATTTCTAGAATTGGGGGTGGGGCAGTGAGCAGCTTCAATTATATTCCATATTTAGTCTGTATGTGCGAGAAAATTATCGAATCTATCTCTAGAAATGTCTGCCTACTGTAGATTGTTCTTATGCCAGAAAACAATGTTTAATTTTCACTTGATGGGGAACAGCTCTTTATAAATGTTCTAGTGTGAATGAAGACCACAAACAGGAAAGAGAGAAGCAATTTTCACACATTGAAATGGAAAATTAAACACCTTTTAATGTGTTTATTTGGATTTAGTATTTTTTGATAAAATATATTGAATTAGAAAATATATGTTTGCATAATATTTTCTTGCTTTTTAAATTGGAATTGGATTTAAACATTGGCAGATATAACTGCACTTTCATTCATTATACAATATTGGAAATAATCATATAGCATCTATTCAATATCTAATCATATCTTTACACTCTATACAGTGGTTACCTCTGAATTATTTCCATAATGTATATTATTTTGACCCTTGCACTTTCAGCAGTTTTTGCTTTCTTAGTTCACCCTTTGAGAGGAGGCTATCAAATAATCCTTAGGATGATGGTCTACTTATCAAACTTCATATTCCTTATGCCTAAGTTTTATGTGCAACTTAAGTTCCTAAAGAAGTGAATGACATTATGCCATAATTTTAGGATAACAAGTTCAAAATCATAAAATACATTTAAAAAATGGTAAAAAGAAATGGTAAGTGGTAAATACTTTTAAAAAAATAATTATTCTTACTTATTTTGTCAAAATTTTATTTCCATAGTAACAACTTACTCTCCATTATATTGTAGGTATCAGTCCTCTCTATATACTAAAAAGATAGCATTTAGCTAGACTTTCCCTTTGTTATGTCCAAATACTTCATTCTTGTCGGATGCAGTAAGTTGTATATATTAAGAAAATGTATGTATTTGACACTGTCTTTGTAAACTGTCTTTTAACAATGGCATCCATTGCAATTATTCTGCTTTCCTTTGAACCACAAACTGCCCTACAGCTACATAACAATTCTATTGATATACCTAGAGCTTGGCAATTTGGTAAAATAAGCTGTGAAATGAGCAACAGCAAGAAGAATAAAAGGAATGGCCCCAGCAATTTTTCTTCTGTCATTTTATTGGTCTGTCATTAACTTTTTGTCCCTCCATGTACACTTGTTTTGCCAAAGCAAATGCCTGGTAGTCCATTGTTACTAGTTTGTTTGAAACTATAATAGATTTTTTTTTAGCTACTTCTTTTTTCTTTTTAATTAGATGTCAAACACAGTTAAAACATCCATAGCATTGCCCTTAAAAATATTCCAGCATGATTCATGAAGAGTTAAATCCCTGCCAACCCTAATTTCCCATGGTCACTTGTTTTCAAAGATCCACCATTAACTCTCTCATTGCTCAGGTTGCCAAGACAAAGTTTCAGGCAATCACTGTGCTTACTTTCTACTTGTCATCTTGCCTGGTGGGAGATGAAAGAGATGTGATATGTTAAATGAGAAAGAAAAAGAAGAACAAGAATGCAGCCTTTGTAATTGATGTACATATATATCTAATAAGGTATCTCGACTTTCTAGGAAAAGGGAATTGAATAGATGTTTGTAGGACCATCTGGAGAAGTGATAATATTAGAAAAATGGGGTATGGTGGCTTTTCCTCTGAACCTGTCTGATATAGAATCCTTGTGGGGGAAGCAAATGTGAGAACTCTGTAAATCTCAGCAGTCACATACAAATTATCTTCAAGAAACATTTACTCAGAGATCCCTTTCATTTTTACTAAATATATGTAATACAGCTACATGCCAAAATGCTTCTTTTGAAAGTCAGTGCACACTGTTTATTTCCCTTACAAAACTAGTCAAATTTCACTTTTCTCATGAAATACCAGAATATCATATAATCTTCCTTTGGAAAGTGTGGTCCAAGACTTAGAAAAACCTATGGAAATCACAAAGAAATAAATTAGGTTTGGGGTTTTAAACAAATGACAAATGTTCCATCACCCAGTATAATAAGCTTTTCCAGGACATTGTGTGCTTCAGTTTTAGTAAAAATGAAAGACACATGCAAGTGTAATGTGGTAGTGATCATGTGAATCCAAAGGTTAAATAAATGTCGTTACTCACCTTCAGAGCAAAGAGTTCAGGGTAAATAGCACATAAAAATTGGTTGATTTTAAAACTTTCTTCCTATTTTATTTTGTTTATTTTTTCTCCCAAATCAAGCTGTTTAATTACTATAAGAATAGGATTATCAGTTGAATCAAAATTCTTATAGATGTCTGGCACAAGAAAAGATTAAAAATCATGATATAAAATTTTCAAAAGTTTTCTTATAGGTGGATATATTATCATGACTTCAAAAATTGATACAAATAATGATTTGCTAATTAAAATAGTAACATCTTATCAGATTTTCTTTATATCTACCAAAGCAGTAAGTGTATGGTGTATATGTTTATATATATATATATATATACATAGAAATATATATACAAATACATATTCACACATATATGCACATATATGAATGACAATTTCATGTTAATAATAAAAAATCCTTTGTGAATAAAATTGTTACCAGTTCAAAATGAAATTCAGATAGATAGATTAGATAGATAGATAGATAGATAGATAGATAGATAGATAGATAGATAGATAGATAGATAGATAGATAGGGAGACAACAAGATAGATAATGTATGTCTATAATTATAATAGAGTAGGCATGATCTTTTGAAACCCTTAATAAATTTCATGAATATCTCGTGTTCACATGAAAATAACTTATCTCATATGGAAAATCTCTTCACAGTTACTATGGAATTATCTTCCACAAAGCAAAGAAGTTATAAATTCTTTGTAAAATGCCATTTTACAATAGTCATCCATATTTGACATCATGTCATGACCTGCTGAATCTTATATAACATTGCCTTTTAAAATGCCATTTATTTTAAGAATCATGTCTTATTTCTGAAATCTTTAAGTTCACTAAAAGCCAGAAGGTTTTATTCTTATTAAATAAATAAATAAATAAATAAATAATCATGACAAAATAGTGAAAAGCAAAAGAAAACAAGGTATTCAATCATATTCATATTCAATTCATCTTGGAATACTATGCTGGTCAGATCAGGTGAGGGTTAGTGGAAATTGCTCATCCAAAATTTCTCTGTTTAAACTGCCCGGCAGATTGCTTTTAGGGATAATATTTTGTACAATGTAGAATTTACCAAATAGGAAAATAACTGAGACCAAAAAATCATCCCATGTAAGTCTCTAGCCCACCAACTTTGAAAATAATATTCAGTTATTACTAGCTTAAGTAAATCTAAATATTGAAGATATAGTGGTTTCAAATTTAACATTTTATGTTTTAGTTTCTCTCCATATGAATTATTTGAAGATTCTACTACTATTAATTATATAAAATACTGGAATATTTAGCCAACTAAATCTAAATTCTAATTTCTGTTGTTTATCTTACTTTTAATTGTCACAAGTATATTATGATTTTTGGTCAATTATATTTAATTTCTGTATTCAAGAATTAATGCCACTAAAAACTTTCAGGAATGAATTCAGTTATACCTAATTAATACAATTGCATATGTTCCTAGCAACAAAAATAAAACCTAAACTGTTGCTCACAGAGCTTAATCTATTATTCTTGGTGTGAATCTATAATTATAGTGAGTTAAGTTTTGTTTCATGTTTTTAGGTGTATGATTCAAGTAACATAAAGTTATCATGAATTTTAAGTGAGAGGTAAGAAATTATTTAATTTAACTTAAAAATCCATTTTCCTCATTTAAAATTCAGTGACACTTCTATATATATCACAGTCCCTAAATAACATACCTTACTCTACACTGGAAATTTTAAAGTGTAGCTTTAGGACTATTCTAAATAGAATTTCACCTGAATTTTTTCTAAAATCTTTAGAATGACCAAGTATAAATAAATCTTGAAGTAATTATTATGTATATAAAACATTCATTTACAAAACTATCTTATTATATCATGGAAAGTTGCATATTAATCAATGAGGACATTACACTCATTAAACCTTTATAAAAATGTATGATTAAATGATCTAATGATGCCAAATTGTAGGAAAAATCTCTGTAACTCATTACAGTAGCTGAGTTAGTACATACAGTGGACGCTTACTTAAAAAAATAGCAGTTGTAAACATCTTTGAACAAGTGTGAGTGTTGGGATGGGTTTTATCCATCATGATTTCTAAGGTGCTAGTTAAAGGAATTATCATGATTTGCAGTTCTATGCTTCCACTAATAGGTGGCACTAGCAATTTGTGACAGCTCTTTCATTAGTTTGGAAGTGGGCAGGCTGCTAGGATAAATACACAGTGTTATGTGTGGAGACCAAGTCTAGAAACAGTGGCATCAGAGTCAAGAGATGTAACATGTACAAAACAGAAGCATTAATTAAAGTGGAATCTATTAAAGATTTTGATGTTTTCTTTGCACACAATCATTGGTACATTTGACCCTAAAAAAGTTAATGCTTATAAGTATTAAATAATGAACAAACTTTTTTAATTTAAATGATACTTTACATTTGAAAATGATCCTTAAAATGTGAAACAAAATAATGAGTGTGATATTAGTATCAGACAATTAGAATGATGGACAGTTTCTCATATATAGTATCTGAGTCACAAAGTGTGTTTAGCAAGAATGAGGCAACCATCCCATGTCATGTTATTGCCATCATTTATAGTTGGAAAGTAGCTACTTGAGAGGGTAATATAAAATTTAAAAAGTTATATTTCATATATTTTTAAAAGAATGACGGCTTTTAGCTTTTTAGTAGTTTTAAGTTATCATAATTAAACATACAGGGGAATCAGCAAATTTTGTCTGACGCAAGTAAGTCTGCATGTCTCTAGTTACTATCTCCTTCTATTGCCAAGATATAAACATCAGTATAAATAGGGAATTCACACACTATTTCCAAACAGTAACAAAGCTGGACTCTGTCAAACCCAGGATAAGAGGATACACAATTTATACTTGAATTAGGGAATGAAGATAAGCAAAAATAAAATTCTGTTGATAAATATGACAAATGATTTGGTTTTAGTATTTTCTATAAGCTTACCTTAAAACTTTAAAGAACCACAAATTGAATGAGGTATTAAATCTCTGTTTCAGGTTTCCTTTGCTTGGAAAGATATGGAATGAAAACAGGGTTGATCAAAACTTATGGTAACTTAATTTATTGCTGCAATCATAAACATGTCTTAGATAAAATATGACATCACCTACTTGAGTCTTCATCAACAAACTAAACCAAGCTTAGTTCTATCAAATATGTTAAATGACTTCTTTAATCTGTAAAACTACTTATGTGGATCATCTTTGTTTTGCCAGATTGTGAGGTTCTCAAGGCCAAATCTTTATTATTTCATCATTTTATTTTCCATGGTTAGAACAATCACTCATTGCTTGTTATTTTTTTTTGTGTGTTTCATTGGACACATACATATCTTGTTTTTAAGGACCAAAACATGTTGTTTGTAATGAATACAAAAAGATAAAGCAAGGATTCATTATAGGTGATTTGTATCTGATACTATTAGAGAAAGAAAAGTTAGCCCTAGTTACTAAACAGGTTATTATCAGTAAAGGTATTTAGGAATGCACAGAGTGTGTGACAACAATGATATTTCATAAAACTGTAGCCAAGCCTATTCCAGAAATTAATCAGAAAGTACCTGGTTGTCTTTATTTTGGCTACAAGTAAGAGATGGTCTTATAAACAACACCTTCATCTCTGGAAGTCTCTAGGAACCAGGTTAAGGGAGTGTTGCATTTCTTTGTGCAAATACCCTGACATTCCTTATTATTATGTCTCAGCATACAAAGGTGGGGAAAAAAAGTAAGATTATTCTAAATACATACAGTGGTTAAGGATGCAGTATCTCATCATCACTCGTATCTGAAAATTATGTAGAATACATTTGTCATTCCATAAAGTAGAAAATGTATTTGTTGAAATTTTAAACTTCAAATTGACTTTATTTTCAGAAGTTTGATGTTATTCACACTTTGGGGGGAATATTGACTGTTCTCTGACAAGTTGCTAAGATTTATTATGTCAGAGTTTCCCTTGCTTCTGCTTATCCTTGATTCTACTTATCAAGGAAGCAGTTGTTCACTCCCAGCACTTCATCTCCAAACTGGCTTCTTTATTCCCTAGGTTGTATTCTATGACCTGGGAGCTGCTCCCTCTTATCTGCACTCTTCTTTTCTAACTCCTGCTTTGCCCAGAAGAGTAGATATGATAGGAAGAGGGTACAGAAATCTTTACTGATGTATGGATATATGTTGGGTTCTTTGTTTAAGAACCAAATCTTACATAATTGAGAAGGAAGGGGAGAATAATGGGTTAATTTCCCTAGTCTACTCAGAGGCCTGTAATTAATGTTTAGAGCATAAATTAATTTATCATCTTGATGTGAAAATTTTTATACATTATAGGTTAGTCATGTGACAAAGTAGAAATATCAGCAGGAAAGGAGAACACAGCTACAAATATTATTTTTATATAAAGATTATACTCATTAAGGGTCTTTTTTTATGTTAAAAATCTAGTCCCACTCCTTAAGTAATATATCTCAAGAAAATAAAAATAAAGTTATTCATTCCTGAGGTTACAACTTATGAAATTTTGTAACCTATGTCAGAAATTCTGTTTTTTTTAATCTTTAAATTCAAAATTTAAAGAGAATAAATCCTGTTCTGTAGTGATCATCCCTTAAGAATGTTTAAATGAATCTACATTTTCCCTTACTATGTAAACTTCAAATATTTACAAGATTTAGTTAAAATTAGTATTTGTTACTAGCATCCAATAGAAAAGAGATACACATACATAATCGACAGGAAGCACATAGCAACTTATTTGTGAATAAACAGATTATTGAGCTAAGTATCATGAATACAGCAGAACTTCAGAGGATGGTGTAACATCTACCTAATGACTACATGGAACTTTTTAAAATATAGGACACGAAGAAGGTGGGATTTGAAAGACAGGGATAATGTGAAGAGTAGTAGTAGTTACATTAATAAAAAAAAATTAAAAAGCAATATAATTTAATGTATTATAATACTATATCATGTTTTCAACATTCAAATGCAACATAGATCAATCTTTCCAATAAGAGAAATTTAAAATTGAAATATAACAGGCAGGAGCTCATGGAGTTAATGTGCAATTGTCTAGTTCTAACTTAAAATCGTTTTGAGATTTTTTTTCCCCAAAACACACGAGCCAGGATTTTTTTAATGCATAAAGGAGAGTGGGGAAATGAAGGAAAGTCCTGTTTGGTTGTCCAATGTAGAAAACGGTGTATCTATAGACCATGAGGGGATAAAATAAACCATTTTAGAGTGCTTTCTTCTTGTTTTCCTTGTTAATTCTTATTTTTCTACTTTATTGCTTACTTAGCCAATTCACCAACAAGTTGTGAAAAGACTAATTGTCATTTTACAAGTCATATTTGTTTTTAGTATAAAAACATCTGTGTCATTTTTTGATGAGTAACAGAGATGACTGTGTCCCCTAATTCTGTCTTCCTGTATATGCCACTTATCTTAAAATGCAGAGATACACATTGTACATATTTTTCTTCCTTTAGTACTTTGTTAACATTCATGTTTCTCTTACTCATTTAAGATAAAATTGGTTTCAGAACAAAGAGGTTAGTAAAATATTGTAACATTTTATATTAGACAAAGTTATAGGTAGAATATTCCAATACATATAACAAAAGGATACATTCAGAGTTTTTGTTTAGTGTATCCCCTTGTACTTGCAGAAGTATATGTCAATGAAGGACAACAAAAATCATTGTGTTAATATTTAGCATAAAATATATGTCTAACAAATAAACATAGTTGCATGTTTTTATTTTTCCTAGTCATACTATATTTGAGCATAGAATTGAAGCAAAAGGCTGCTTTACTTGAATCAGGTCTTAAACAGTTCAGGATTGGCTATGATCTTCTGTAACTCAGTGGTTGATTTCCCCAGAGCATCTTTTACTGTACAACGCTGCTGTCTAGCTGAGTTTTCTGCTTCCTCTTAGGCACTGCTGCTACTATAAGAAATTGCCAGGACGCCCCTTTCAATGATCCTTCCATGGAGACTTCTCAGCTTTTTGGCTTCAAGCCATAGTGGTTTAGTGTCTTGGCCCCACAGACGTGCACAGAGTATTTCCTCTCTCAACGTCCTCTACCTCCAGAGTGTAGCATGTGAGCAGCCTTTCACATTTGCAGATTTGAAATATGTAATTTTTTAACTGATTCTGGCTACCCTCCCAATGTGCTTTCTCTGAAAATGTAGAACATCACCCCACATCTTATTCTATCCAAAAAAATCTCATTTCAATCTATCCTTTTATAAAGCAAAATCCCATTGTTTTTCTCTTAAGTGTTAGGAAGGTATTTCTGGGCTCCCAAAATAATAGCCCTTGTGACTCTCCTGGGAAGAAATTGGATTTTTTTTTTTCATTTTTAGCAGTTTGAATCAAGGAACAGCAAACAAAATAACAATTTCTTAATCTGATAATCTTATCACTAAATCTGTCCCCTCGCATAGGCACATGTCTAATGATCTACAATAAATGTCTTGAATGAAACAACAAATGTGGTCCATCTATATTTTACTCTAATTGCCTTAATTGTATATCTATAAAATACTGTAAGGTCCACATTAGTCTAAGGAGATTTTCCTGGGATGTGGAAATGTTGCCCAAGTGATAAGCTTAGGTAGGGGAGAATAGTAGAAAGTTCATACAACTGGAAATTATTTTTCTGGGTCACCCAGAGAGCTCTTCACAGGCTGCAGTACCGCTGCTTGGGAAAAGGACTTTCATAAATGCTACTACTTCTGGAGACAGGTTTCTGAGTTTGGCAGTGAAGGCAGTAGGGGGTGGAGGATGGGGTGGGGGTGAGGCTATTTGGCTTGTATCTCTTCCATTTGCAAAAGCCACAGAGAATCTACATTTGAATGTCTCTCAGGAACCTTAGGTCTACTTGTTCAAATCCTTACTTACTATTTCTCTACAAACTTGTTTCTCCTTGGTACCAGCTCCAGGGAATATTATCATTTTGACATAGTTGTTTAGCTGAATAGTAACTCTGCCTATTTCCTCACTGGCCCATTTCAAATTGAAGCAGTCTTATTATCCTGTGAATTCTGCCCTTGAATCTTCCTTTCAACTCTTTCCTGTTCTGTCTTCCAGGTTGCCAAATTTTTATGATTACTTGCTCTTCTAGGGAAACAACCACCTATAATTATTGTATCTTCTTTTTGTCATTAGTGCTTACAGTTCTCTCTGAAATTTAATTTTAATTATGCCTTTATTTAAATCTGCTGATTAAAACCCAAACTCCATAATTCCTAGAAGAATAATTAACCAAAAATATTCTAGGGTGTGGAGGGAATTATCTGGAGAGCCCATGGTTGTTGAGATATGAGGAAATAAATGCCTGATTAAGGGTCATGATAATAGAGATGAGAAAGAAAGGTTGAGATGAGACACATTGAATGTACAGGAAAATTTGGCTTGGCAACTGATGCTATATAGGAGGGATATGGAGAATTTGAGAATAATTTTTTAAATCTCTAGAACTGAGAGTATAATAGTTAATCGAAAATGATCTTCATCTTGCAACCTCAGCCAGACCTCAGTGCAGGACCCCCTTCTCCTTGTCACACAAGTGAACTTTCATTCCTACGTGCACATTCTCCCCTCTCTATTGTTTACAGATGTTATCCTTGCTAATAAATACTGGCTTAAGTATCTCCTTTGGCAAGTCATTTGAACAGATAGAGGTATAACTCATAATGGAGCAACTGAGCTGTAGAAATTTATCTTTGAGAAAAAAAAATACCCAGAGTATCAATTATTTATTATCATATCTGTCCTTTGTCTCTTTTATATTCTCAGTCAAATATAGAAACTTATGCACAAAAAATAATCCCTTAATGAAGAGGTTGAATGAAGAAGTAGGGAACTAGCAGATAATCATTCCAGGAACAAAGGTGAAAGCATACATACAATGGTTTTGAGTATAAAACCCCAAGTTATTTAAATGTTTGAAAAGAGAGTAGTAAATAGATACTTAATTGAAAAAAAAAAAAATCCCAGCTTGCAAAAGTAGTAAAATATGAATGAATGTCAGAGGATTTTGTAACAATCTCTATAAGATTCAGATTTTAGATTTCAACAATACATGATTAAGCTTTTTTAAGTTGATAAAGTTTATAGCTGAGTGGCATATGCAAACCCATACTTTAGTAATTCAGAATCCTGAGATTTGGCCTTCAGTTATTGGGTCATCATCATCTGTGATGTTGAAATAAGATTCTGAAACAAATGGTTAAGGTTCAGATTGAATCTCACTGTCCTCTGTGGTACGATGAATTCATATATGCATATATATAGCGTATCCTTATCTACATAAAGCAATGTAGTATCACATATCCAGAGAAATGCAAGTTTTATTTAAGACAATTGTAGTTATTTGTGTTTTCCTGAAAAATGTAAAAAATCTAACATTTGAGCATCATTTACAATATGGCACTCTTAAAAAATGTTCACTAATTCCTTCGAATTTCAAAGGGTTAGGCCTTCTGATGAGGAATCCCACACCTATTTTATTCTGTCATAATGTCTCTGTTTGGGTGAAGCAAGATCTCAAGAGAAACTTCTCTTTTTCCAGTTTCCTCTTTTTCCAAGTTCATCATTCTTTGCATGGATTTATTTCTTTTCTCCTGGGTTGGTGTGTAGGGATTAACTCTGTTACCCTTGATTCTAACCAGATAAAATTGGAAGCTGTGCTGGAACAGACTTAAGACTCTAGTTCCCTGCTAGATTCTTAAAAGCGCTTAGAGACAGGGAGTTTCCCACTTCATTGCATGTTCTCTGTATCCACTAGTCTCAGCCTTCTTTGCTTCCCAAGGCGCTATCAGAACAGAATTAAGCTTCCCTCTGCACACTCTAAGAAAACAGGCATCCCTTTGCCATCATTCAACATCCTAGTCCAGACAACTTTTTGAGGAAGATTTCTAACATAACAACATATAAGACCAAATGGCGAAAGAAGTGTTTCTTTCTGGTATGCTTAAAATCACCTAGAAAGGCAGAGTTGGGCTCTGTTTTGTCCACTATTATTTCACCAGAAACAAGATTAATACTTATCTGATTGGCTTTTGTCTTTAACTGTCAAATTGGAGAAAACTCAACTCTATAACAAGACTTAAATCTACAACTACATAAACATCTGCACATTAATTTTGAAGGAATCTGTTTAGTCTATTTGAAGCACATTCCATATAAGGAAGTAAAATAGTAATGCTACAGTAATTTGTTTCCTTAGTACAAATCTCAATCTGTAACATTGTGCTGTGCCACACAGAACATTCATGATGGGTCATATTCCCTCACATGGAAGCTCCCTTTTATGTATTATACCATCTTCACTATATTTATTTTTTCTTTATAGATAAATGTAATAAAATGTGTCCAATATGCCCCACAAAAGAAGCCTTGTTGATCGCCTCTTCATATTTACAAATGAGTTAAATTAATCATTCCTTGAATGTGGAAAGTTGTACCACATATTTAGTTCAACAGAAATGCATTTTCTAGCACACATTATTATTGTTTAGTGTTATTGAATAGCAAGTCATGCTATATATGCTGTATTCAAGTACCTACTTCTGAGTCTATTGAAAACAAATAGTCTTTAGAATTTGCTCCCTGCCACCACTTACTCTGCTGTAATTTGGGAAAAATAACAACTTCACTATTTCTATTACTGGAATGATAATACATATGCACAGTGCCACTCAGTGCTTGAAACACAGAAGATATTTATCAACAGACTATACTTGCATAACTTCTAGCATATAGTGTTTTTCTCATTCAAACTGGGTGTACATTCCTTAACTATTTATTAGTTAGAAATTAAATTAATTCTAATAAATGGAACTCTAGTGGAATTGCCTCGTTCAAAGATCTGAAGCATAACAGCATGAATGTTTAAAAACAAAGTTTATTGATATCCATTAGTCAGTGATGATGTGCTGTAGTTTTGTAAAAACTTTTATTGATAATAAGTAATTGGAAATATGGCTGAGTCTTTTATTCAGGCCTTTCAGTTCAATGTAAGTCCATGTTGGTCTATCACAGGATGCAGTTTTAAGTATAACTTCAATGAAATCTGTGTGACTGTATGTGTAAGTTAATGAAAGGGATAAAGGCACATCTTAATTTCAGGTCTTCTGGCTGTAAATACTAACTGAGCCAGGCTAAGCAAGGAAGCACCTGTTCCTGAGTAAGGGTTGTCTGTGTTGCACAGACTGTAAGTTCCAATTCAATATGACCCAAAGTCAGTCATCTAATATTTAGTAAAAATAACCAGGAAATGACTAGTTTTATTTGCTTCTGTGCTTACAGAATATCCTCTCGAATGGTGTAATGGTTGCCTTGAATATTATTTTGTTATGACTTGGTTCATGAAGACACAACATCCTTCACGACAACTTAAATAGTACTGAATCCACATAGGAATTAACACAATATTTCCATTTAATATGTCCCTGAACCTGAATGAAACACTGTAGATATAGTCTGAGTCTTTCTGACCATTCTATGAACCACCTGTGATCGCAAATAACCCATTTGGAGGAAAGAGGATATTCAGTCACTCAAGAAAATAAACTTGCAGTCTGAAGCTAGTAAATAGAATGAAGAACATATTGAGAGTAACTTAAAGGGGCTTTTGTCTAACAGAAGACAGTTGTAAGCCAGACTGGGAAATCTAGACGTCATTAGAAAGGGAGGTGACACTAACCACAGTTTGCTTTTAAAGGATTTTTCTGGAAGGCAGAATTCCTTTGGAAAACACTTTATGTACCAGCATGAATAAATTTCTGAAGTACTTTAGACAAAGATGAATTTTATTTCATTGTGGCATTAGCCATATTACAATACTCATAAACTATTTTACCTTATGCCAGACATGTGGAAGCAATCAGTATATGTAAATGATATGTGAAGGTGAGGTATAGTTTTAGCTTAAAAACTCAGACTGTCTGTGGTTATAAATTATAACCACATCACAAAGAGCAACTTGCCTTTAGTAGTGACTTGAATGTAAAAATAATCACTGATGAATTCTTAGGACTGCTAGTGTTTTCTTAGTAAAATACAATAAATGTAAAATATAGTGCTACTTGAAGCTGTTACATTATTTTTAGGACACAATATTCAAAGGCAAATATTTTTTACCTTAAGTAATTGTTAAAATGTAAGTAACCGTAGCTAAATAAAATGACGTCAGTCTTCTCTACAAAATTACTTTTGCCAAGGACTGAATATTAGACTCACTACAGTTATGCTTTATTAAAATAAACAACCCTCCTCCTCTTTCCTAATAGCGTGCTATCAATTTGTGTTTTGTCTATACTATACCCTTCCTACATATATATTATATATGTGTGTATATATAGAAATGTTTTATAACATTTCATAAATTTTGAACATATAAACCTGAATCAAATCTCCTTGAAAGGAAGTAGACACAATAAAAGTAAATGTTTCCCCTTCTTTAAATTCAAAACAATGAAACTTTTAGTCTCAGTATGATGGTCTGTGCTTCTTTTAAAATATTTTTACCATCTGCTATATATAAAACAGGATATTAAAATAATAAAGGATTCAAAACAGTGTTACTAGACACATATAACACGAAAATGCTAGAGGGAGGAAAGAGAAAACAATATAAAATAAAGCACAGATACTTATTTTATTTAAACATCATATTATAAAATGGAAAACAAAATGCACAGTCATATATTAATTGACTGATATTAGGTCTGTTGTACACCCCATTAGCTTATCTAAATAAATAAAATGAAATGAAGTGAAACCTCAGTTCTTGTAAAATATTTACTTAAGGGAACAAAAAAAATCATTCTACTGAATTTCTAAAGGACATTCATTAAGAAATGAAAGAAAAAATTGCCTTGGAATCTTATTTTAACATAACTTTCTTCATTCAATAGGTAATTTCTGGGCCAGGATCACCAAGAAATGAGTATGGTGGTAAAAGTCATAGTACTAGAGCAGAAACTATGCTCCAGTTTCAACTCAGAATAGCTAATGTTTAGTATATCATGGAACTGATATTTTAATGGAAGCTTTGAAAATACAAACTCATGCCATTTGCAGCAACATGGATGGAGCTGGAAGGGATTATGTTAGCTGAAATTAGAAGGAAAAAGAAAGACTGGATGGTCTCACTTAGAAGTGGAATATAGATAAATCAAACAAAAGAACAAGAACTAATCAAAACTAACAAACTGACCATAGAACTGAAACATACAGCAAAGTAAAGGGGGGAAGGGTAACAGAGAAGGGAAGAGCACAGTGGAATACCATGACCAATCACAGGTAATATGGTGGCAAGAGAACTATGGGAACTACAGCTATATAAGAAAAAAATTAAATTAATTTAAAAAATGAAATAAACACTAATTAAGAGTTTTTTAAAAGTAAAATTACTGCCATGAATGGTGTGATAGTGATATATGTTAACATAGGGAAGATAGTTCTTGCAATAATAGTAGAGGGATGTTGAAAGTTTGAGTCAGTAGAATCACAAGGACTAGAGGTACAATGCAAAGATGGGGCAACTAAATATGCTGGATCTGAAAAATGCTAGGACAGAAGATTTTCAATTCAGACATACGTGTAGGTGAGAGGGTGTGCATACCTGTGAGTTTGTATGCATTATTATTGCTATAATTTGGCCATTAATTCTAATGTAACTATTTGCAGTTGGTATATATGTCTATAGCATTGTGCTCTTGCTCATTTAAATATACTTTCTCATTCAGGAAATTTTCTTTTAAAGCATTTAAGTTCTTCTCAAATAGACAAAAAGTTTGCTAAGTATGACTGTAAACCAGTAACTGCAATGGTTTGAGGTGGGTGGTCATCAAGTAATTTTTAGAACAACATGGGGATAATAGGAAGAGTAAGTGCAAGGAAATAAATAATAAACAGGAGAGAAATTGTCAAATGTATGGCATGAAGTATTTAGTATTTTAGCTTACCTAGTATATTTCAGAAAACCATAAGAGACAACTATAAGTATTAATTGAAAAACTATGATCTAGTAACTTTTCTAAGCGCACAATTCATGGCACAAAGGAAATGTTCAATATGTATTCCTCATTAACCCTTCCAGTTGAATATGATAAAATGACCTAGTGTCACCATAACTATTTTCAATTTTTAATATCTTTGACATTTTTACTAAGATACTATTGGTTTACAATGCTGTATATCATTCAGAAATATTTACTACCAACTCTTCAGATATATGCTACTACAATACACCACCTTACAGGCACCCAAGGTCTCTACCATAGTTCATTATAGTACGTATTTGAATACTGTTTTTGTGCAAGGCCAGAATCAATATAATTAAAAACAGTGGATCATAGTTGTTACAAAAAACATTTTAGTAAACAGAAATATTTAAGTTCATATCTGACACATTTCTTTCATGACTTTTTACTGTATGCCTTAAATTTAATGTTTATTTGTATGGTGAGGATAATAAAAATTTATTTTCTTTTGCATGGTTGTGTTAATTACATAAGTCTCAGGTGACCTTTTATAAGACTATCATAAATAATGTACAAGTAACACTAACCAAGGTACTTAGCATGGTGAGTGCCCAGTTAGTATTAGGCATTAGTAGAAAAATATAACAATGGTTCACAATGATAACAGTATGGAATAGCTAAATGTAATGGAAAAGCAAAAGAAGAATTTTTTCACAAAAGAGTGAAATAGCAGTTGAAAATTGAGAGAAGGGTGTAAGTAATACAGGTCAATAGTTGAGATAATGTCATGAACAATTAGATAAATACTTATTCTATATTAGGTTGGGTAATTATTTGACTACCTTTTTGAACTTAATGTATGAACCAATGCTTCAAGCAAATAATTTCATACAGCATGGCTACACTTGTGATACATATGTTAACTGTTCTTTTCCCTGTCTTCTGAAAACAAACAAACAAAACTTATAAACCATGAGTAGGGCAAGGTATATAAAATAAAAGAGAATTGAAAGTACAGGGTAGATAGATCAACAGTTAGGCAAACAATAAAGATGGTTGCTAAAATAGCTAAAATATTTATGAAGATAGTTAAAGGGATTGTAAGAATGGAATTTAATCCAGGAGAGGAAATAGATGTTATGAGGTGAGATTGGAGAAAAGAAAATTTTATTCAAATATATTTTGGTAAATACTTTGTTATATCATTTATTCTTTTGAAACAGGAAATGACTCTCTTGTATAAAATTATTTGAATTTTGTGAAAGATATTGCCTTATAAGAGAAAATAATTAAATAAGCTCTACCCTGAATGTACTTTGTAAAAACTGAATATTATATATTTTATGAATAGAATAAAAGAAGAAAAGTAAGTGATTATTATCAAATAATTATGTATTTCCAAAATCTTATTGCATTTTATCTGTTATTGAATGTGTATCTAACAATAGAGGTGCCCTTTATTTACTTTTCTACTAATGAAGTACTGTTGTTTTACATCTTTGGTAACATTGTGTAGAATTTCTACCCTGTGATGTGACCAATCACAACTCTCCCATCACCGAAGCTCTCATCATCCTCTAATGAGTCCATTGAGCTCCTTTTTCTACTTCCCTATTTTCTCTACTACTGGTGTCTTTTAACTTAGGGAAGAAACAGAAAGAAAAGTTCACCTTAAAGTAACACAATTGGGCAAATACAATGGTAAAAGACCTAACGTGATGTTATAACATATTCATATATAGGAGTAAAATGCATGATTATCAAGGATACTTAAACATGGACAATAATTCATATGTTGTCTATTACAATATGCTGTCTGACTTCTTATGAATAAAAATATTTTTATGGTACTTAACAGTTGCATTCATTAAAGGCTATGTATATGCTTTGCTCTTCTCTCTACTTCCACAAGTTTAAAGATATTCCACTTGATTATAACTCTAGTTATTTAGCTATTCTCATTTAAATAACAGGGGGAAATGAACTTTTTTTGAATGACCATGTTTCATTATTGTTTTTTTTTTTCCTTTTTGAAGGAACAATGTCTTAACATTTTCCCCCAAGTATCCATAATAATAGAAAACTCTTCAAAAATATCTCCAAGAAACTTGATAGCACCAATGAAGCAGTATACTTTTAAGTCTTAGGCTAGCCATTACTATGCAATCAATGAAAGAAGACTTTTTTTCCCCAAATTTTAGATTAAGTAATCTTCACTGTGGCTGTTGATTATTGTGCACTTTAAGCTTAATGCATGCTTCTAGGAAAGATCAGGAAAAACTGAGTTATCTGAATTCTTTATTGAAGCAAATATGATCATTGCTTTCCACTTCACAAAGTGATATAGTCACAATGGCTAGAAATTATGAAAGAATGGAGAATATGAAGAATTACTCCCTATCAAATATGGAAATTGAATAAGGTACCTAAAGGCTTAAACATTCTTAAACACTATTCTTAAAAAGCAAAAATGATTTTTGTACTGTTATACATGAGAAAAAGGACCTATTTCTAAGCTACTGTTCCCCACACTTGTGGGCACTAATCCGGCACCTTTGTGGTTTGCTATGCTATTTTTCATAAATAGCTAAGCTCATGCCGCTTAGAAGATGATAGGTGATTTTTTTTTTTTGGGGGGGATAGGTATACATTAAATTCACAGTATGTTTTCCATTAAATACAGGAAGAGAGAACCATTTGTGGTAGAAATCCCAATAGAAAACATATTTACACACTCTCTGATCTCTATTCCTGTCTGAATAATAATTTTTTGAATTGGCTGCTCCTTTTTTTCAAAGTTCTTACTATTGTACTAATTGGAACCTCTTTTTAAATTGCTTCAGCAATTTACAGCATACCACAGAGTAACCACTTAATGTATATTCTGCACCAAGTTTTGCATCTACTGAAACATAAGAACTGCATCCTAAACAATTTGTAAGTTCAAAAATAAAACAAGATATTTTATATACTGAAATGTGGGCAACTAAATAGAAAGCATTGTTCTAAATACTATGAGTATTCTAAATACTGTGAGTAAAAAAAATACTATGAGTTTTATTTCAGAATTACATAGGCTATCACAGATTTATCATTCCCCATGCCAAATAAAACAACAGGGGTACTGTGAAAATTCAGTGCTTGGTCATGTTGGTGAATCACTATGACCGTAAATAAAAATTGCTATAAAACTTCAGAGCATTCTTTTGTGGGGCAATCAAGGTTCACGCCTCTGCTTACTTCCAGACATTAAGGATAAACATACAAGCTTTTTTAACACTTGCAGTCATCTGATGGGAATGTTTATCAGACTGTTTTCTTCAAACAATGATTGCAATGCAAAGGGAAAAGTAAATGTGCCTTCAAGTGGTGACCCCCATGACTTATAAACAAGGGAAACCCACCTTGAAGAATACTCAACTATCATAGTAACAGTGAGTTGCTGGCTAGTAGTCAGTCTTTGGACTTCATTTTAGTACGAATATTCGGCACACTTAAAAACTGGTACAAAGTGTTCTTTGAAAAAAGTTTAGCTTTAAAACAATTGTTTAAATTCCTTAAAAATTTTTTGAAAAGAACTCTACCATCTGTTATAGTAAACAATGATGATGATAAAAATAAATAATATAATCACCATTTAATGAATACTTTTATTGCCAGAACCAGTGCTAAGATTTTTTTTTTTTTTTTTTTTGTAAACTATTCCTTACAACCTCTGTCAGAAGGGATTTTTCCATCTTTTTATAGATGAGGAAGTCAAAGCCTAAAAAAACTAGTCAGGAAAAAAAAAAAAGCTAATATTTTTTATGTGTGTTGGACATCAAATACCCCTACATATTTTTATTTATTTTTTATTATTGAGTTAGAATTCATTTACAATAAAGCATCTGTTTAGAGGTATAGGGTCACATCCTTTAGGTCTATGTTACAACAACACACCCACTACCAAGGCACCCACAATGCTCTACCATAGTTCTCTGTGCCTCCCCCACCCTTGACTTTCTTCTCTCCACCACCCTTTGGGCATATCAGTTCTACAGTCAGATTTATAGTTAGTTTTCAATTTAGTTTTATTTGATCTTTTGTTTCAGTTTGCTTCTCCATATCACACACATAAGTGACACCATCTGGTATTTGTCTTTTTCCTTCTGGTTTATTTCTCTTAACATATTCCACTCCTTCTATCCATTTTTTCCTAAAAGCTAAGAGTTTATCTTTTTTATATCTGAATAATATTCCATCATGTTTCTATACTATGTCTGTAAGAATGCCTATCAAGAAATCAACCCTCTTAAATGATTTTTAAATGTACATTTTATTGTTGACTATGGATACAGTGATATATAGCAAAGATCAATTGTTTATTCTGTTTAACTAAAACTTTATACCCATTTAGTAATCTTCTATATTCCCTTCTTCCAGTTCCTCATAACTATTCTTTTTCTGTGAATTTACACTTTTAGATACCTCATATAAGTGGAATCATAACTTTGAATTACTGCTTTCCATTGAAGGAGATCTGATAGTGATTTCCACTAAGAAATTGCTGTCCTAAGATTACAAATGTGTAAATATTCATGAATATTCATTAGAGTAGAAAAGCCATGTTCAAGAATTAATTACAAAATTGGAATCCTGAAATTGTTACTCTAACTTTTTACTACTGGTGATAGTAGGTCTTAGGTGCTAAACATTTCAGATACTTATGTTTCCAAGAACTTATCTAGAGATGATATCTGGTGAAAAGTCATTAATGCCAGAAGTGGCCAGTTATTTTGCCCCAATTACCATTTAGTCCAGAAGTCCCAAACATATGTCCAAGAAGATATCCTTTTCCATATCAGAGACAGGTATCCCACAATGTCCAACTTTCAGTAGACACAAATTCCAAGTTATCCAAGTCTTCATTTATTTTCTTCTCTTTCCAGCATTTTGAGCTGCTCAGCTCCTCCAAGGTCCCTCAAACTTTTCCAACAAATACTGATACAAAATCAGCTTTCCAAATCCTTGGCTTTCTCCAGGTACCAGCTTTCTCTGGGTCACCTTGTACTGGCGCCATGTACTTCCTTTTCCAGGCCTGGCTTTGGCAGGGTTCGGCCACGTTCACCAGGCCTGTCCTCAGCAGCCCACAGGCACCCTCAGCTTGCTATTTGGCATGCAGCTCCTTACCCACTACTCCTCTGCTGGCCACTCTCCAACCAACTACTCCTCTGCTGGCTCCTCGCCACTACCAGCTCACTCTTCTGGGCAGCTTGTGCTCATCCTGGCCACTTTGGCTCCTCTTTACCAGCATCTTTACCAGCTCGTGTCTCATGCACCTCTCTCTGAGACACTTCTGGCCTCCTCTTTTTCTGTGCCATTTTTGTGCTTCCTGTTTCTTCTCGTGTGTCTTTCTCTTAGACCCTGCCCACCAGCACAGCATGGCACCCAGTACAATTTTCAACTACATCAATGCCAGAGACCCCAATTGCCCATCCAGCCAAGTAACCCCATATCAGAGATTATTTTTTTTCCTAAAATACAACACATACTTAATCTTAGAGTCTTTTGAAAATAAAATCTTTTTCTCTAAGTATATGAACTAAATATACAAGTTCATGAACACTTAAGACTATAGGAATATTAATACTAAATCTTAGGTTTTCATCTTTGTTCAGAAGTCTTTATTTTGAAAATTACACAGATCCCCATAAAATATTTCCTTGCTTTTAAAGTGAATTGTAATGTGTAGTTTTCCAGTAAACCATAGATAATCATATGTTGCAAGATAATTAAGTTTACTGAAATAACAAAGGTTATATATAAAAAGTGATATATGCAGAAGTAAATAATTGAGCCACTGTTTTGAGTTAGTTATTTCTTTTTGTCAGTGTTTAAGCTATTTTAGCTTAAAGAAAACTTAATATGGATTGTAACATTTTATGCAAAACATAAGTACAACTTCTATAATATTAGTGATTGAGGCTGAAATAATGCAAAACCTCAGTGTTCCACAGAAATTACTTTCTAAACCATAAATTCCTTCCTAAATCCAGATTTTTACCCCAGAAATGCTGGCAAACTAGACCTGGTTAGTATAAAGTTTCCTCAGTTTTTGGTTCATATGTTTCCTAAGTTTTGGTAAACTTTTTGACAAAAGAAATCAGAGATTAGTGTCAATTGTTACATTTTATTGCAGGTGCTTTATTGGAACCATTACTTCTCAACATAAATGAAATGGGCCATTATTATGAATGCTAAGAGACTCATTAATCTTTCAAGAAGAAAAAGAAAAACTGTTAAGATAATGTAGTTCCTCTAGTTTTACAGTAAGTGTTAAGATCTTCTGTTCAGAGATAAGCACAGATTGGAAACTAAGAAAATACTGTTATATTTTTGCTTTAAATCAGCTCTTTCACTTAAAAAATATTTTGAGTGGTGCCCAGATGAACAACTGAAATATTTCATGGTAAACAATAAAGCACTTGACTATGATACTGGAAACTTATAAAAGATTAGTACAGGAACCAATTATGCATGATCTCAAAATTTGGGGCTTCAGGGGTTGATTCATGCTTTTTATGTATGCTTGTGATTTTCAGATATGTGTATCTCATCCTGAGTATCTCCCTTTGGATGTATCAACTTGAATTCATTAGTAACTTGAATTTGCATGAACTTGAGTGCATTAGGTTTTCTCTCACAGACTTCTCTAGTTTTCTGGTGTCATCATATATGCAGTTGAGTTGAAAATTTGAAGCAGGCTGGATTTTATAAATGTTGGTAAAGATAGATCAAATACTTTTTTTATGAATAGTGATATCTTAACAGATAATATAGCAATAATTAAAAAGATATAAACATGTCTATGTTCAAAACAGCCTCATTTGTAATAGTCAATATGGAATCACCATAAATGCTTACCAGTAGATGACTGGATGCAAAAGTTAAGGTATCAGTTACTCATTGATACTCACTAAAATGCTACTTATTTATTTAAAAATCTGAATTTTTGCCTTTTCTATAAGCATGTTTGGAACTGGAGCTGATTATCCTTAGTAAAATAAGGAAGAAGTTGAAGTACAACTCTGGGTGGTTTCACTCATTAGTGGAATTAATATAACCAAAACAAATCATCTTGAAAAATGTAACAAATTTGACACTTAGACTCTGAAAAATACTGTGCTTACCACTGGGGTAGGGAAATATAGGTTGTAAGAAAGAGTGAAGAGGTTTATTTGATAGTGTGATGACTCTAGAACTTCAATGGTGGGTAAGTGACACATACATATATTCAATATGTAGTTATATAGCTTTTAAATGAATGATCAGTCATTAAAATTTGATTTAAAACAGGGAACACTTAAAACAATGATGTGATAAAAATAATTAGATATCCTAACCAGAGATATACTCAAGAATAGATAATAATAAGATATTAACTAATGATATTTTGTTTCAAAGAGCATTTGTTTCCTCTATTCTTTACTCCTGAAATATAGAAAATTTATTTTACCTTTTGTGATAAGGACATAGGAGAACTAAGAATCCATTCAACTACATTAATGTTTCCTTCTGGGTAGGCACTTTAAAAATAAATCTGTGAGGTTAAGAAACATATCTCTCAGGTAAATTTCTATTTATTTCTTTAATTTAGAAACTTTCCAAAACAAAAGTCAAACACTAGATTGAACCAGAACTTGGGAAATACATCCTGTGGGCTAACTCTAATTGCACTTTTTGTATAGTTTGCATAATAAGATTTTTGCATACTAAAATGATTGTAAGAAAACTTAAAGGAAGAATCCTATTTGTGATATGAAAATTATGTGAGTTAGAAACATTCCACCCCAAAATGGAGATTTAAAAATTGTCAATGAAAAAAAATGTGAAATGATTACTTTTGTTATACATTATCCTCAAGGTTAGTCTGAGATACCAAAAATGCCATATGGCCATTGACAGAAAAATTGATCAATTTTGTTGAACTAATAGATACTTGGGAATGTCTAACCTATGTATTTTTGATTTTTAAAGATCAAAGATCAATTGCATCATTGAATTGAACATTTAATCCCAATGAGCAGTAATACTGAGATATACAAATTTGACAGGTTAACTTATATAATAGAGACAAATTCTGATTCAAAACTTAAAATTTGAGAAAATGTACTGGACTCTTGCTTTTGGTTATTTAGGTTATTTTCTCTACCACTACCCATAGAAGTTAATAACTCTTCTTTTTCTCTTTGACTTGTCTGAAGCAGATTGTTGTTACTGTTATCCTCATGGTATGCAAATATTAAAAACTCAAGATGATCATGTTTCCATCCAAACAGAATGAAATATAATGTTTGGGGGAAAAATAGGTATTTAAAAAGTATGATCTCTCTTAATATCATGTATTTTTTGCTTACTAAAGCAGTCTGCTTAAAATATAAGAATTATATTTCTCCAATAATATTTAGATGTAGTTAGTTCATTTATTCAAGGTATTATTTATTTGAACTTACATGATGAAAAAAGAAAATAATTAGAATACCAATAGCACCATGAAATTGTTTTGTAATATCAGGTAAATTAATATATGTACAATACTATTTTAAAAAGAATAAATTTTTTAGTGATTTTGAGTATTTGCATGTAGAGCACACTAATCTTTGTCGAAACAAAGGTATTAATTTACATGTTTAAATATAATTTACATATATTTAAAAAAATTCACCTATTTCAAAGTCGTATACACCCTTCAGATCTGGCACTCAAATTTTCAAATTGTATATACAATTCTATTCTCCCCTTCCAACCCAAAAAAGGAAACATAATTTACCTATTTCATTAACCCAAATAGAGTAAACATTTTCCCCTTTCATCAGTTGCTATATTTTAACATGGAATGGTCACAATTTGTAACTCCACTCTGTTCATTATTTCTGAAAAATTTTGGTTGCTTGGGTACTAAAGAGTGTTGCTTCTGTACTCCAACTAAACAACTATCAGGAAATCAGAGCACCATTCTTTATAATTCAGTGTGATAGTGTATTCCATCACCCAGCAGCTCAATTTCTGTTTTTCACCATCTGTTCTTTCCTTCTTTTCTCTCTGCCAAAAATCAATAGATCTCAATGAACAAAATTGAGCTGTTCTGTAACCCAACCCATATTGGGATTATTTTGTTCACAATACATTGACCTACTACTTACACTAGTCCAGTTTAATTAGGTAAACCCTCTGTTTATGAAAATGCACATTTAATAAACTGTAAACATTAAATGAGTGTTAAAAAAGCAGCCAAAGTATTATTGTTTCAACAGTTAAGATTTTAAGATGGCAACACTTGGCAAACATGAAGCCGCACACTGTCTGTTTGCAGCTTGGAAATCTTTATGCAGGAAGTGCTTTCCTAAAGGATCAATTATGCACATCCAAGGAGATTCAATATTAAATTTTTAAATGCAGGGAAGTCTGAAAATATTATCAGAGATTTTCAACATATATATATATATATATATATATATATATATATACACATACCTGTATACACACACACATACATATATATAAGCACACATATACACATATCTGAAAACAAGTCTATCACAATATTCACAAATTCCTAGAATAAATTCACAACCTCCTAGGACAAAACTCCTGTTCCAGTTCAAAACTCTCTATGAAGTTTTTACATACATATCAATTCTGCTCCCTATAATTGTCACAAATGAAAATACAGAAAGAAAAAAAATGTGTACTGACATTTTCTAATAAACCAAAATTGTTACAGTGTTTTTACTATTGTGCAACCTTATTAGCATACAAAAGACATAGCAAAAGACCCCTAAATTCCATTTTAAAAGTCATTGCAATGTTAAATATTTTGGGAAATTGCAGGAATCACAATACATATAAAATAATTTTGAGTGCTTTATATAACTACAAAAACATTTTAATATTGCAAATGAAGTGTTAAAGATTTTATTAATAAAAAGATAAACTATGTAAAATAATGCATATAAAATGTGTTAGTATTGCAAGGGAGGGTGTCATTGCAACTGAGAGGACTAAATGTGTCTGACTCTAGAACTACCTCAGGACTATGCTAACAAAGCTAATCTCACCTCATGTCTCATTCAGCTTTGTAGCCTGAAAACAGATTGCACTGTACTTAGTAGCCCTTACGCTTTTTTGTTTTCATTTATTTTTTACTTTTATTCACAGAACTCTCATAAATGTATGTCTGTAATATAAAATAAAGGTAGACTAGAAGCAAAGCATATAATTAGGTCTTAGTTTCTGTTAAATATGAAGCGATTTAATGAGAAGAGCATTATCTTCTCTACTAGAAAGTTTTAAAGATTCATATAAGAATCTTTACCAGCTAAAGTAATTTTTTAAAAAATGTAATTTCTCACTTTAAAATTGTTTTCATCTATATTGTGTAATTTTTTAAGTTTAATTTAAAGAAAGTACCATTCTTTGTGATTGACCATAGACTGTTCATTTTGCTCTAATGCACAAAGGTGGTACTACTTTTTTTATAGAAAAGAAAAAAAATTTAGAGAAAATTCTTTCTTAATATTTATGAAACTTAGTTGCAATATCTGGAGGACATAAATCACAATAATTACTATTAAAAAGTTCTAAACAATTATTAATTAAGATCCCTACTCTACCATTTATACTTTGTTTTAGAAAAAAGTATTTATATAAAAGCATTCATATAGCTAGATAAATGAGGATGATTATCTGAAATACTGACATTTTCCAATCATACATTGTGATAGTAGTTATATTATGAGCTCTATTATAAGGTATTGGCTCTATTTATTATAAAATTAAAACTTAAGACAATTCACTTTCACTCTTGGAAACCTGCAAAGATGGATGAGATAGGCTACTATCCACATAATGTGTCTAATGTTTCCAAACAGGTGCTGATGCTTCATTATACTAATAAAAACATAATAGAGAAACCTAGTGCCTTTAATTTTTTCTCTGTATTGAAAAAGTGTTTTAGTAAGACTGTACTTTATGGTATGTTTTTATAAAAATACTTAATGTAGTAGAAGGCACTGTAGAAATTAAAACTCTGACTATACATTAGAATCACTCGCTGAGATTGATAAAAAGTAAAAATTCTGACACTTAATAATTCTGACACTCCTGACTTCAATAAACTGGTTTCCACAAATTTTGAAATATATGAGGTAACACTAATGTATGTTCAGTCTTGTGTCATGCTTGAGTGGTACATAACTCAATACAAATTTGAATTCTAAAGAAAATAAAATTCTATATTAAAATCAGGTGAATAATAAGTGTAACCCATTATTTGACAAATTTAAATAAAAATAATAAAGAAAATTTATATTAAAATATTACCTCATAATAAATAGTTCATATATTTTATGCACTGGTATATAACAGGTATCTAAATTGGATTCCATAGGATTTTAAAAGAAAATTCCATTTGAGTAATCACCCAATTTACTTATGCTGACATACATTGATTAAAATTGATTTTGTACTTTTCAAAAATGAGCTGTTAACCTTTCATTTACCTGTATGTTTAGAATATGGTAATACACTTAGTTGAGGATACACATTTATTTCTTTTTCCAGTTTAAAGAGAATCATTTCCTTCCAATTAATGCTTCTTTGTATATTTGTAATGATATATTATTTTTGAAAGCAGCCAACACTATGGAAGTTTAGTTGCTTTAAATGTTAGAATTAAAACAATAGGGCATAGGTTTCTTTGGCACTGTATGTGGTAAAAACAGAACACAAGTTTGTAAACATACCATATACTAAATGAATAAAAGGAGAGGTGATAGATACATTACTTCAGCTTGATTTTTGCAGAAGTCATTGAAATGTTAGGAAAAATAATCCAGGAGACATTATTTTGTCTTACTCCCTCTTTTTTTATTCTCCATTATTCTTTTACAGAAACAATATTTTCTATTGAATATCAGCATAGATCATGGAATTCCTTGATTTTATTCTACTTACGTATGAATTATCCTTGGATTTTAACCACAGTCTCTTTATTTATTAATAGGTTATACTTCACTTGTTGAATGAGATTTTTTTTAATCTATGAGAATAAATAGTAAATAGAATTTAAAAAGTGACTAAACCCTGTCACCCACTCTAATAATTTATAGCCAGTATTTGTTGATTTAATGTATGATCTACTTCTCTATTACATTTTTTTCTTTAAACCAGTGTAATTATCACTGAAATTCACTTCAACTAAGTAATTTCATCAGCGATCTTAATATTTTTAGTTCTTTTTTGTTTATTTCTTTCATTTTATTTGAGGACAATTCTTGTAGTATGTAAGTCCTCTTGAACTGATTTTAAATTGAAGACATTGGGAATTCTCAACATACATTGCTAAAACACAGACTCAAGCTACACCAGGAAATTGACTTTTCTTTGCATATTATGCTGTTAATACCACTTGCAAACTCTTCTTCACTGTATTCTTTATCTCAGAGTTTCTGCTTTCTCATGACTTTTATAGTTATGGGTTTTTAAAACATTCTTTGTGTGTGTCTGGATATTTGTCATAATCATTTTTCCAAATCTCTAGTATTCAAACTTCCTAGTTAAGTAAATTTAGTTAGTATTCAATAACAAAACATTCCTAACTGAAAAAAAATCATTGTGCCAGGTCACATCAGAGTGCACACAGAAAGTTTTGACTGGGGCAGAAATCTCTAATCCTTTAAATTGTGATTGCTTGATATGGCAGTGGATCATAGTTCCTATTATTGTGAAGAAGGCTATGAGTGTTGTGGACACTCAGCGTTTAATGAGTTTACTGCTTCTCAGTTGCCTCCTGGATACAACCAACCCATGTCAAGTAGATGGAATTAGGACCATATCTGGTTTTTCTGGAACACAATCCTGAGTTGATAACTTTGTTCCCACATTTCCCCACTCACACCATCACCCCCCTTTATTCAGATAAATTGTGTACTTCTTACCACTTCTTACAAGATGTCTTATGCTTGCAAATCTTTCTATTATATCGTTCTGCTGTTAGTTATACTCATAACTCAGAAAATATTAATTGCTTTTGTAGTGCTTGTTTATCCAGCAAATAATTATTGAATACTCACTATATGATATACACTATTGTAGGCACTGGTGATACAGTAATAGATAGAGGAGACCAAAGAAAGTTCGTAGAATATGTAGTCGATTCATTAACTCAATGCTCATCATTTTTGTCCTACTACTTTCTACATTCCGTATTTTATATAATTATAAAACTCACATTTATTATAAGTATAGACTAAACTAGAAATTCCCTGTGTGAATACTACTTAAATATATTAAAATTCAGACTCAATGTCTTTTGGAGTGATATACCACAGAGATAAGGAATGTGCTAAGAATTAAGAATTATTTTCTTGATTTACTGTTATAGGGAATAATGGCTGGGCAGTGTAATGAATATAATGAAAGATTGTTAAACTAAGCTGTTGATATTCTGTTCTCCAGTTCTTCACTACATAACAATTGCTTGCAAGTCTTATCACAATAAATTGGGAATAATAGTAGAATCTATTTAAAAGGCTCATTACTAGAACTGAAAATCCTAGTTTGAGCACTTGATCTTCTGTTTACAGGAATAACAAATTCAAGTTGTTATTCTCACTATGTTGTTGTTAGCAAATAAACAAGTAAAATCTTTCTTGGGTAGAAGAAGCCCAGTGCACCAAAGACAAATGTTTATTCAGTCACTGAATGTTATCTAAATACAATTTAAATTTTTATTATTATATAAAAACTTTGGAAATAAAAGCCCACAAACTTGTTCTAAGAGTTACATTGAGAAGATCCTTCTATTTTTATAATAATTCAAAATAAACCCAGGCAATTAATGATTAATTGGAATAGAAGTAGTAGTATAAAAAATGATTCTGAAGCTTTACTCAAGTATCATTCATAAGTTTTGCCTTTGGTTTTATTTAACATCCCTGCTAAAATTGTACTATATGCAATTAAATACCATTTTCCATAGAGGTGTAATTTTCCCCAAAACTATAATTACTGGTCAGTGGGAAAGATTTAATTAAAAGGTGACCAGTAAGCGACAGATGATGTTTTGTCAACATGAATTTATAAAATATGGCTCTAGAAAAGATCATGTTATTAATTTTATTGAGTTTCATATATTTAAGAAAGTAGATAATGTTTTCTGTATAAAATAATGTATTGAGGGGCCATGTTATCTTCCAGTCTTATTTTTTGAACATATTTTGTTGAAAGTATTTACACTCATCTTTATTGCATGGAAATATTATCTAAACATACCATCAACATTACTATTTTTGTCAACATTATTTAAGGTAAATTCAGAATCACCAGAGCTCATCATTTTGACTTTTCTTTCACTTAAAATTGTTTATTAGCCACAAAGCACTCATATTAAATAAGGCCAGCTTTTTTTGTTTGTTGGTTTGCTATATGTTTGATTTCATCACCCACTCACTGTTTTCCTTCTTTAAATGCATCCTAAAAGGAATACACACATATAGGTATACATATAAATTGTATACAACAAACACATGCATGTCACTTGAAATTTTAAGTTTATATCTCAAGGTGTAATTTGCATGGCCAAAATAATATTATATGAAGTATATGGAAACTGGTAAGAACTTAAACTTTACAAAACATGAAATTTGTATTGTAATGCAGCTCTAACTACTTGTGTGACTTTCAATAAATCACATTATCATTAATGCCACTTCGAAATAAAGTTTAGTGGTCCCTATTTTGCAGAGTACTCAGAAATCAAATTTCTAAAAGACTTACCATCAATTACATTAATCAGTGCTTCTTTAACATTGGGACATAATTCCCATCTTTAATATCACCATTTTCTCCCTGTATAATTATGGGAATTCCCAAATTCTCTTGCATTTTCAATAGCAAACCCAAACCAGTTAGCATGAACTAATGATGAGATTATAGTGTTCCTTAGTTGTGCACTTCAATTCATTTAGACCTCACAGACAGGGTAAACAGTTATAGTTTTAGAAGACACCATGTGCTTGGTCTTTTTCTGGAATTTCTCACCAAAATATTGTCTCTAAGAATTCAAGATATCTAAGGTTTTTGGATGTTTGTGGGTGATTCAAAAGTAGTGACTCCGTCCTACTCTACTATTTTACTACTGAGCAAGAGAAACCTGCATTTAAAAAAATATTTCAAAAAAATTTTAATATTTTAAATGAACTGTCTCTCAACTTTTCCTTAAATCTTTTTCTGATAAAAACAAAGCTATAAAGCAATGCCAATGCAGATGATAAAAAAAAAAAAGAACGACATATTGTTATAATCATACCCTTATACCCAAATTTTATCCCTTAGGGTTTTTTTTTTCTAATGAAGTTTCTCTTATGTCTTTTATCCCCTTCTCCCCGGACCCTAAATCAAATGAAGCTTCCTAATCTCCAACACCTGAAGTTTAGCCAAGTCTGAATCTCTTGATTGTCTCCAGCTGGGCACTCTGCCTTTTTTCCCCCTCAGCCAGACTATCTTTCTCATATCTTTATTTATAAAATCATACTATGGTATCAACTCTACCAGCCAATTACAGATAGTAATAGTGTCCAGTTGTTTCTATAGAGATTCTTTATTAGAAAAAAATGAACTTAGGTAACATTTAGAGTAAACTTCATACACACAGGAGCGTCTACACACTAATATAGAAATAAATTACTCTATATTCGAATATCCTATAGTATTACATGTAGTACATACATTGTATAATAACCATTGTATTATATAAAGGAATATCTTGCTCTTTCAGTATTATGAAGTTTAAAATATATCAATTTTAGTCCAAGCAAAACAATTAAAATCTTGTGCTAAATGCTGTATAATTATGCTAAATTCTCAGGTTATGAATTAGAGTCAGGACTAAAATTAGCACTGTGTCAAGTAGGCTTGAAATATTGTTGCTATTTGTAATAATAAGCTTATATTAATATTCTAGAAAAAGAAACTATTAATAATATTAAATGGCATTAAAGCTTAATTCTTTTACAGTATCCTGGCACTGGGTTTAACAGTTTAAGCATCTCTTTTTGATCTTAACTAAAATCAATGTAAAAGTACTTTACATTTGAATGAGCAGGTCTGTCCTGCATCTGTTTTGTACCAATTTCAAAATTAAACCATCGATGCTTAGCAGCTCTCTACATAAATCAGTATATACTACTATCTTCAAAAACAGGGAAGATAGATACTCTACATGCAGCACTTCAAGTCATCTTTTCCATGGATTTGTCAACTCCTTATATAGTTTAATAGAGTAAAAACTTTCTAATATTGCTTTTCTGTAAGCAGCCAGGTCTCAGGGCATGAGGAAGGACAATGAGAGAGATTGACTCAGCCAAAGAGGCTGGGACTGAATAATCATCCAGCAGCATTAGTTATATCTACTAGACTAGTGAAAGAGCTAAATCAATGGTTTATAGCTAGTCAAACAAGGAGAAGAAATGGGTTAAGCAAAATTAGATTAGGTAAAACATCAGTTCCTGTAGGATACCTGGGGGCAGGGGATTCACTTTATTAACTTGCTGTTATCTATTAACAAATATCTTTAAGAGTTAATATTGGAGGAATGGAGACATTGCTGCCCACCAGAGATCAATCATGGAATTCAGTCTTCAGTGTTCTGAAGACAGATAAAAGTAGAATGATGTAGGTTTTTTTTTTTGGATTTTCAGCATAAGTCCTGAACAGTCTCAGGTTGCAGCCTCTGACACTTTACTAATGTGGAGGAATTAGTATTCATGGTAGGTCAAGGGTGCCCCTGAGACCATTTCTGAGGAAGATAATGCTTACGGTGTAAAGATTGTATATTCATATACAAAGATTGTGTATTTACAGACATTGATGGCTCAGAGGTTAAGAGAAATCAGAGAAAGGAATGACTCTAAATGTTTAGGTTAGTTTGTTCATAGATAAAAACAACATTATAATGAACTAAAAATAGATAAACAAGTGAATTAATTAACAAAGTGGGAAAACTATGTAATCATCATCAATTTATTTATTGAGTTTAAAAAATACTCAAATAAAATTAATTTTCTTTGCTACTCATACAAAAGAATATTTGTCCCAATTCTGTGACTAATTCTATTGGAGCAAGTAGAAAGAAGAGTGATTTAAGGGCCTGTGGATATTTAGATTCAGAAATCTTGATATTTGCTAGTTCTGATATTTTAGCCATGTATCTTTATCTTTTCCAACAGCAACTTCCCCACCTATAAAACTGTAATATCACCAAATACCTTATGATATTATTTTAAGAATATTTTATGTAAAATATGTAAAAAGGTACCAGGTATAGAGTAGAGTAAATATAGTCAATATTTACTTTATACTATTGCTCCATGAAAAATTATTTCAGCAATATTTGGTGCAATTTTCTTAGTGAAAATAAATGTGGAATCACTCTATTTAATAATAAATTTTACACTAATTTTACAGCACATTAGATTTTATTAAGACCTAATACTAATCTCCTGAGGTTTAAAAGTTGTAAATTTTAGAAGTAAAATTGCTTCATGAATCAGTTACATTTTAAAGATCAACTTATAACCTTTATGCTGTTTTTTTTTATTCTTTTTAGTGTGAAAATTGATGCTTTTATGTCATGGACCTCATTCACACAATTTCAAAGTTTCTTTTCTGGCTTTCTGATAGTGAAAAGATCAAATCATGACATAGTATTCAAACCCATTAGAACATAATTGTCCATACCCAGCTTACACATAAGTCATTATCTAACTCTAATGGTAAAATTGAGTCCACCAGTCCACAAATGACTAGAAGCACAAATGCTTAGATTGGATCAAGGACTAAGAGAAACTAACCATATTTTTGACAGTTTATTCTGTGATTGAATTATAGTATCACCAAGTAACGCAGTTCTCAAACTGCAAATTGCCTTAACATTGGAATGCTTTTCTTGTGTGAAGATGTGGTGTTCTAATTTTATCCCCCCCCCACAATTACAATGTTAGCTCCATTGAAGATAGACAACAACAGTAGACTGATCAAAATTTATGTAAGAGTTTTACAACTGAATTATTTTACTATTTAACAGGATCTATATGTAATATTTCTTATTGAAAAATGCATTTGTAAGAATCAGTGCATCAAATAAAATCACCATTTTCTTTAAATTGCTGTAAAATTAAACAGGTACAGCAAGAATTTTGTTTTATTTTACTTTCTAATTTGCTATTCTTGTGATGTGTGGCAGTTTCAGATAGGTAGGCAGTTTCTTTAAGTGTAGAAAAAATCCTCAGTCTCACCATAGCAATATAAAAGTTATAAAATAGGGGTTTTGAATAATGGAACTTTATGACCTTTGTAAGCAAATGAAGTGATTGCTCAATATGCATTTTGGTAGGTTATTTTAATAGATTTCTATAGAGATAGGAAGGCAGACCAGAGACAGATCCTTTCTTTGAGAACATGAAAAAAAGTTAATGAGAATTAAAAAGCCATTGCTTAGCAGGTCCTGCAAGTGAAATGCAATGCATTTTTAAAATTACAAACCCTTATAGAAGACAGTTTAATAAATTAGCTTGTAAAATTTATGTTAGGTCTGAATTACAATGAATATAAGTTTGTGAGTCACTTGTCATCAATTAAAACTCCTTTTCTTCTTTTCCATCATCTCACAGAATTGTTATATTCTGTGGAAAACAAAAATATTCTGGAAAAATCATGTAAAATTGAGTGTCAACCACATGAATGACCAATGGAAAAATAATTAGCTATTAAATTTTGATTATCTTTTTTACATTAATTCAATCCATTTTTTAAGTGTTTACAATATGCTGGATTTATATAGAAGATATACTGAAGACAGCACAAATGACACTGCCCAGATTACACTTATGATTAACTTGAGGAAAGGATTAATAAAGAAAAGCATGACAAAATATACATGTCCAAATATACATGTCCAAACTAAGGAAAGTATTATTTAATGTTTGGTTAAAAATTCAAGAGGCTATTATTAAAAAGCGAGAACATTTATATGGGATTAAACAATTGCAATTTCAGGCTACCCAGATTTAGGTAGTAAACAAAATGTATCTGAGAAAAAGTTAAAGTTGAGAATATTCTGAGAAAAAAATGAAATTTCAAGTGAAATAGCTGTTGAAGTAAAGTAGTTGTAAAATAGTTGTTGGTGTCAACAAATTTAATTTTTGAATCTACATAGATTTGTTACTGATTGATTTTCCATAGTTATTAGTCCTTCTAATCAAGATATGTGTTCTCTGGTTGATTTTCCAAATTATGGTTTGAAACAGTTGCCCTTTGGCCCAGTTCATAGATCTTGGCTTGGTACAAACCTGATAGTAAATGATTTCTATTGTAACATCTCTGGTCTCATGTTAAAATGGCTTTACTTATGTCTGCTTTACACAAAAGCAAATAGGGTACGGTGAGAAAATGTAATAGTGGAAGCTATTGTAGATTGTCATTTCAGGAAAGACAGCATGACAATCTTAGTATTTAAGTTTAAGCATAAGGTTCAAAAAGCCTAGTGAAGTAGAGGGGGAAAGGGATCAGAAGATTCCAAACCAAAGTTATAGCATAAGCTTAAGACCTAAGGCAGAAAAGAGCTATCACCCCAAGCAGAATGAGAAAGAAAAAAATAATAAGCCACCTACTTGAGTTGAATGATATACATATTTTGAGAGCACCCTCTTGACTCCTCTGTGCTCAATGTGTTTAATGATCAATTCAAATTAATTTAGAATTTTGTTGCATTAGTCCTGATACAAGAGAAGAATGTCTTGAATTTGGTTGAAAATGATGGCATTTGAAAGGTGTGTGTGGGTTTGAGACATATTTTAAGCATAGAATTAACTGAGTTTCTAAATTTGGGTAACTGCAACAACTGTGCATTCATCTATCAATTTCCCTAAAAGTTAAAGTTTGAATGTATCTAAATCAGAGTATTAAAATTGACCTAACATATGCTCTTCTAGGTCTTCAAAAAAGACAATGCTGTTTTCTTATACCTCTCTGTCTCTGTCTTATTCTGTCTCTCATCTGAAAGCACAATCTACCTGTTACTTTTTCCTAGATCTGTTCTCCAAATCCTCTTAGCCATGAGAGATATTAGTGCAACAAAACGTGCATGTGACTTCTACAACAAAATGTGCATGTGACTTCTCAATGAGCATTAAGTTCTGAAATCAAGGCTTTTGTGATCTCCACAAGTGTTATTCATCTCTCAGAAATAAAATCTGGTATATCAAAGGATGTAAATATTTTACATAATGAAAAACTTTACTATTAATAGTAAATAGTTTTACCTGATTTTTGTAAGTAAACATACATATAAAATATTGTTATAAGGACTTAGGAGAATTATGAGTATGAAGAAAAAAATGGAAATTTTTTAATACTCAAAAATGTTAATAATCAGCATCACTTCTAATAAAATTCAAAAGAGTACATTTTTGTTGATATAGTCCATGTGATGTTGAAATTGCTTAGAGTACTTGATCAAAATATATCAAGTCTGAACATTTAATTGCTAATTTATCAGGAATTCAAAAAGCTAGTAAAATTCCATACATGCATTTTAAATTAATGTTGGCATAAATAGTAGATATTTAAACTCTGCCTTTTCAAAGGTTATTTGAAAAGTTTAATTGAAAGTAAGAATTTAGATTTGATAATATTATATAGAATTCCTTTAGCAAGAGAAATTGAAACAGTCTTGAAAGGATTAACATTTTATGGGTCAGAATGGAGAACTGTAACTTCGATTCAAATAAATATATAGGGAAAAAAATCTTATGGCTAGAACACACAGCTGGTGAAAAACATAATATTCCCACATCCATTTCATATCTTCTTGACATGTGTATCTTCACTGTATACAGACTTACATACATACAAACTTTCCCACAGAAACATGCCACATATGTAGAAGTGGAATGTGTATTTTATAAATAAATCCATCACAGACTATCCAAGAAATAAATGCTAAGGGATGTGATGAAACTATCTTTTTTGTGAATCATGATTATGCAACATTAATCTTAACTTTTTCTAAAACCCATAGGGGATTATTTTGAAGATACTTTGAAGCCATAAAATGACAATAATGCTATCATAGTTCTAACAATAGCATTTTATATAGTGTCATACTTTCAGAAGTGAGGACTACCTATTATTAGGAAAACTTTGAATGACTGCTTTTCTGTCATAAGCTTCATAGGTAGAAAATTCAGACAAATTGAATCTAAACAGCTAAAAAGTTGTCACAGCATGAGCAAAAATGGTCATGTCAGGAAGTCATTGTTTTTCTTTCCTATTTCATGATGTGAATAATAGTAACTTTGATTCCAGAAGATCATGTAAGAAAATTAAAGAATAAAGCAATCATAAAATCTTGTTACAACTTATAAAATTCCAATTGGGAGAAATTATTTAGAAAATTTAAAAACCTGGATTTATCTTCATGAAAAAAGAAAGTCCTTAAAAATAGTCAGACATTACATCATTCATTTTCTTTTAAGTTTGAAAAATATCTTGGAGTAGGTATTTTACATGTGTTATAACAGAGACAATAAAAGAGACTCTTGCCAGTAGATCCATCATAAATCCAATTCAAAGTTAAATTTATTGCTCAGAATAAAATGCATGCTGTCTGCATCTTCCTTAACCCTAAAGTTAAACTAGACAAGAGTTGAAAGTAATTGTATAATGTTGCTTAAATATGAGGAAAGTAATATTAACTAGCAGGTAACAGATCTCTTCAGCAAATAAAATATATTTAAAAACTGTTTTTTTATATTGCTTAGATAAAATATATTTAAAATAGTTTCCTTCAAACTTCCTCACATAGTTAAAATAATGTAATGAGCATAAAAAGGTATATGAAGTCATGACTTGATACGTACAAGTCAGTAGTTTCCAATCTTCTACCCAAGATTAATTCCCAAGTGAAAAAGGGTGGCCTATTTAAAGTCAAGTGTTTGTCAGGTTGTTTTAGAAGACAAAAGCACAGTCATTTTGTAAATATAAACACTGTACACAAGAAAAGTATAAATCTGATGAAAGTGAAAAGTCACTGAAATTCTCCCAGAAACTTTAACTTTAAAAAAACTGTTATGGAAATCCAATGGGAGTTGAACACATTTGAGTATAATTAAAAGAGACTCTATTTTATGTAGTCCTGGAAATGCCGATGGACCATAGGAAGAGCTCTGCATGATGAAAATCCTGCAAGGGAAAGAGTGTTGATAGATAGGTCCTGAGTTGGAAGTATGAGGTCACTGGTTTATATCCTGAGGAGAAAACCTGGACATATTCCATGAAAAACAGCTGCTTTTGTAAAATGTAATGTCTTGCACACAAATGGAATTAAACTAGCTACTGTCATTTTAAAGATTCCACAACTCTCAAGGAGAGGTGGACATTTGGATTCAAGCATTTCAGACATGCTGCTTCAGTATGAAAATATAATTTTCATTGAAATAAATCAAGAACAGAAAGAAGTTCCATTGCAGTTAGAGGACGTATTTTGTGACTTGAATTATTTACATTTATGGAGACTTGCTTTATGGCCCAGAATATGAGCTATGTTTACTTGAAATGGCTATATTGTATTCTTGTTTAGTGCAGGACATCTAGAAATGTCAGGTCAAGATGGTTAAAGTTTCCCTACTGATATATACATATTTTGGTTCAGTCATTTGAACAGGATTGCTGTTATCGCTAAATAGAAAAGATAGATTTGCCTATTTCTGTGTGTAGTTTTTCTTCCTCTGCTGAACTGTGTGTAATGCTCCAGAACCAGCAAGATCCTGCTTCCACAGGGCAGTGCTATCCAAGCACTGGGCTTGTTTAAGTTTTCCCCGATGCTCAGTGCTTTCTGCCCAATCTCACCCTGGCCCACTCTTTAGAAAAAAAATCAGCCTATCTTATTGTTTGAATGCATAGTCAGGAATATATTATTTTAACAAAAAGTAGTAAGTTAAAAGAAAGGCATACCACTCTTCTCCCAACCTATTTCAGATCCTTAAAGGTGGTTTCCTATAGCCTAGATGACCCAGAGAGCCCAAGAGCAATTTTCTGGTAGATAATATTTCAGCCTCCAAGCTGACTCCACCTCCACCCCCCAACCCCCACACTGCCTAGACTCAGCACCATCTCCTTTCACCCCAGGCTCTGGGAACAGACCTGATAGGGATCCTAATGTCTCTGGAGCAACAAAGTCTCTTCAAAGAGCCTAAGGGAAACAGATAGGCTGCCCAGACACCCAACTATATGGCACAGAGTCACTCAAAAAAGAGTTGGACATTAGTAGCCCCTCCCTTAGCAGACCCCTGAAAGAGGGTTAATGCAATAAATTCCTCCCATGTCAAGGGCAAATTTAAGACATAATATTAGGATTCCAGCAGTATCCACATCTTCACGATTAGAACCCCTGAATTTGATTCAGGTCTATAAGGACCCCAAGAAGGATCAGGGCCATAGGTAGTGGCCTAGCTGCCTGACTTTGAGGCCTGAGAGGAAGTCTTGCCTGCCTTGCCTGAAAATTCACAATTCCATGACGGATTAGCCTGGTCTGCAGTTGGTGTAAGAAGGAGGAGTAGCAGCCAGTAGGGAGGATTGTGTCATCACCCATTAGAATGCCTGGTAAAGATTCCTTCCAGGTTATCCACAAAGGACTTTCTGCTCACTCAACAAAGCATCACAAGACATACACATGTTTCTGTTCATCCTCACACATGTGTCTGTTCCCACAGCCATGTTGGCATAGTCAACCTCAATGCAAAGGAGTAGGTCCCCTCAGTCAGTAGGCCATCTCTGGGAAGACTCCCCAGTCCTGCTGGGCAAGACAGAAACCCTCCTCCTACACCATGATCGGTATACTTATTAAAGTAATAATATCTATTCCTGATAGATTGTACAATATATACATTTAATTGTTATTCATTATATATCAATTTATATATAAATTATATCAATCAGGGAATAGGTATCTATATATCTATATCTATCTATATAATTATAAATATATATATATATATATATATATATATCAGAGAAGATTTGGCCAAATGTGTACAGAGAGGGATATATTTTTAAAACAAAAAAGTCTCAAACATTACAGAAAACCTAAAACGTCTTATTTCAGTCCTGGATATATGCTAGAAATTCTAGGAAATTGTCCAAATTTTTTATTTAGACAATACTAATTAATCAGTTTCATTTGGATTATTTATGGCACTAATTTCATAACATTTCTTAGTGTACTATTTGTATGGAATACATGATTTTTTTAATTTGCAAATTTATGGTTTTGAAGATGAGTTAAAAATGTCTTCAGAGGCCTGTTGAAATGTGGAAACTCGTTATTACACTATTGTTACCCACCAAAAAAATGTAGAGGAATACACACAATGCCAGTACACAAAGAAATGAGTTGAACTATATTCAAGTTGTTTCTCCTCCCCCCCATTGTAACAACTTGGTAGTCATTCATAAACGGTACTATACTTTTTTCTTCTAGTGTCTGTATTTCTATTTTCAAATTGCAAAAACAGTCAGGAGGTTAAGAGACATTAAGGGATATGCATAATGATAAAACTAGTAGGTTACAGAGGTTATGTGTCATATTTCTAACACTAATGTGACAGTATCTCCTTAAATATTCTTTGAAAATTAGAGTATCTATATTTAAAATAGACTCTGCATGAAATAGGGTTTTGAAACACTGAGTTTAATAAAGTTGCCATTTGCAAATACCTTCACAATCTATCCATGAAATGTCTCTGATGTCTTAATTTCAACTATAAAATAATATATGTAGCATTCTTCTGAATTCATTTTCTCACAGAATCCTTCATTCCATGGATCAACAAAAGTAACCAGTGTTTCACAAATTCCACATTAGTATCCGTCATTTCTCATATTAGGTAAAACAGCAGGGTCAACACTTCTTAATATATAATGTCATGGAAATGTCGCAAAGTATATTTTCAATCTATTGTTCAGGATATATAAGATTTTTACCAGGATGCTTTTCCTATTTAGTATTCTGTTTACCACCTAGTGGAAAATACAGAAATTATAAATTATGTAATCAGGATTAATTTTGAACTACAGAGAGTTTTTCTATGTTAAAGAAAAAGATCATGATGGAATTGTTTAATTAATAAAACAAAGCATACCTGAGGAAAATTTACCCATAAATCAAAGATCAAGTATAAGAATCCATTTAAGCATGGATATTAAAACCTGCATCTTTTTAAATTTTATGGTCCTTCCTTTAAGAGGAAAACACACATGCTTTATTCCTATTTTGTTGCCCTCACATGATTATAAGGTATGAGTGCTAAGATCATGGTACCTCTGCAATGTGTGTATTTAATTTTGAATGTTACAAATCAACTACTGAGAGTTCAAATGCTCTCTTTTTTCTTTGATGTCTATGAAGACGATAACCAACTGTGTGGATGTGGATGATGTGCTTTTCTTGATAGAGCCTCTTTTGACTTCAAGTCTGTTGATAATTGGCACTTTTGCAACAAGAGCATTTTCAACTACCTGAATCGAGACTTACATAGCAATATCACTTACTTGTTCTTGACAGCTAATGAAGTGGCAAAGCAGAGCTGATAAACTCCAGAGTCTATCAAGAGGGTGGAGTGTAACATATTTTAGATTCTGATTTACTAAATGAGGTGAAGTCATTAAATTCATCAAACAAATTCAGCTATGAACTTTTAAACTAATTCCTAGATTCTTAGAAATTGAAGTCACTTCTCCAATTTGAGTGTGCAGAAATGATAAAACAGTAACCGAGAAAAGCAAAGATAGTTTCTAGAGTTTCTAATCCTACCAGTTTCTAGCATGGTTGAATTGTTTCAATTGTAGTATTCATTCTCATAATAATAATTACTATTATTATTTTATAATAATAATAATTGCTATTACTACAACAGCGTTGTGCTACTTAAAGATATGATAAAAAGCAATTTGATAAAAAACAATTTTCAAAGGTGAAAATAGCTAATATTTTCATAAGTTTGTTAATTTGAAAAGAAAGTTAAAAAATAACAGTATTGGTGTTCCTTCAAATAAATATTTTAAATATATGAAAGTTTAAATATATTTAAAATTTTAAATATATGAAAGTATTTCGATTATTTAATCTAATGTTTAGTAATAGCCATATTTTATAAACAATGTAATTGACAGAAAACATGATCTTGTAATTATTTACATGCAAAGAAAGTATCAAGAAAAAAAAAAGAATTAAGAAATCAAAACTATAAAGATTGCAAGATCCATGTTGCTCTCTTTAAACTTCTCTAAGGCCGTGCAAGTTAAAACCTAACAGCATTCTTACTCTTCTTTAATAAAGGCACATTTTACCCCTGTTACTGTGAGCATGCAGGCAAATGAGAACCTCATTTTGAATGTCTATTATGGTAAGGAGGATTAAAAGCAGATCCTTTATCACTCTAAGTGTTTATTGTTTGTCATTCTAACAATTTTTGTTTTTGTTTTGTTTTGCTTTGTAAAAGAGAAACAATCACTTTGGAGTATTTTTAGAAGGTGCACAATAATCAAAAATTGGTTTAATTAACTAACAACTTTATGCTACATTTTGGCTGTTCTTTAAGAGGTAAATCTGATTCTGAAGTAGATGTTATTGTCCTTATACGATAAAAGTCTTTGGTTCCCGTATTGGTCTAGAGAATCTAGCATCTCTATCCTGTGCACTCCAGAGATATAACTGTTAAAAAGCAAAGATTTTCAACAAAGGAGCTAGATTTGTCATCCTAGGGAACTACTGAGTTGTTCTTTGGGCTTCTTGACCAAATTTGGCTTACACTGGCTTTAACTGCAGTCCCAGAACTTTTCTAAACAGCACCCAGCCTCAGAAATAGTATGTTTACATTTTAAAAATCTTATAGCAGTATATTTTGAAAAAAAATTCATCATATTTTATACAAAATGTTTTATTCTGTATAAAATAAATCTTAGAACTATTTTTGACACATCAGATAATTTGTGCAAAATGATTATTAGTATAGAGCTTGATAATAGGATAAATTAACTTTGCCCTGAATACATACAGAATAATCCCTATTTTCTTCCTGAATTTATACATAAAGGGAAAAAAAATAAAAATGCCAATGAATTGCATGAGCCAACATCATTAGGAGATTGATTTTTCATGTGATCAACCATCACATCAAAAAACATGAACAAGAAACTTAAGATCATACTCAATACCTACAGACAAATCATTTGACCAAACTCAAAACTGCAGCTAACATCAAACTAAGCAATGAAATAATGAGTTTTCCTTAAGATCAGGAACATGATAAGGCTGTCCAATCTCAACATTTTTATCCAACATATATCAGATGTTCTAGTCAGAGCAATTAAGCAAGAAACATAAATAAAATGTACAAAATTTAAATGTATCATAATCATACATTAGGAAATCACTAAGAACTATTTCTATTTACATATTACATGATAATATATACACATATGTCTTTATATAACCTAGAGACTCACCAAAAAACTAATAAAAGTTATAAATGAATTCAGTAAAGTTGAAGAATATAAGATCAAAATATAAATCCTTTTATATTTCTATATATTAATGAATTATCAGGAGAAATTAAGAAAATAATTTATTTGGCTACTATAACAAAAATATTAAAATACCTAGTAATAAATTTAATCAAGGTGGTAAATTACATCTAGTATACTGAAAACTAAGGAGATTAATGAAATAAATTGAAGAAAACACAAATGAGTGGAAAACTGTTCTATGTTCATGTTCATGAGTTAAAACAATAAATAGTACTAAAATGTCCCTATCACTCAAACAATTTCGGATCCAATGCATCTTCTATAAAAATTTCAATGACATTGAAATTTTGACAGAAGTAGAATAATTAATTATAAAATGCATATGAAACCACAAAAGACCCCACACAGCCAAAGAAATCTTAAGAACAAATCTTAGAGACCTGACATTAACTTCTATGATCTCAAACTATTTTGCAAAGCTATAGTAAATAGACATGACATTGTCATAAAAACAATTAGATCAAATGGAACAGACTAGAGACTTTAGAAATAACCAATTCATCTATGGTCAATTTATGATAAAGTGACAAAGACTATATACCATGGGGAAAATACAGTCTATCAATAAAAGATTTTAGAAAAACTGGACAGAGACCTGTAAATTAATGAAACAGGACCACTATGTTATATATGCACTAAGATTAACTCAAAATGAATTAAAGGCTCAAATGGAACACCAATAACTGTGTAACTCCTAGAAGAATATTGGTGAGTTCTTTAAAAAGATAAATTAGCACAAAGCTAGGATTCAATTTGTCTCCAAAAAGCAAATGTAGCAAATGCAAAGTAGAAACACATGAATCTAATGTAAAACTTGGGCACAGCAAAGGAAGTTACCAATAATATGAAGAAACTGTCTATTGAGTGGGAGAAAATAATTGAAAATCAGATATCTGATAGAGGGTTAGTATCTAAAATATACAAAGTATCTAAATTACTGAAAGTATTATGTGCACCCCAATGTTCACTGAAGCATTAATTATATGGAATAACTGAAATATGAAATAACCTCTCCTTTATTCTCTAATATATATATATATATATATATATATTTCAGCTGTAAAAGGAATGAAATCTTGAAATTTGTGACAATATAATTGAACTTTCAGAACACTATGCTATGTCAAATATGTTACACTGATAATGATAACTTTACTCATATATGAAATCTAAAACAGAAACAACAACAAAAGGAAAACCAAGTTCATAAAGAACAGGTTAGTGGTTGCCAGAGGTGAAGGTTTGGGTAGTTGTCCCAGTGGGTAAATAGGGGCAAAAGCTACAAACTTGTACTTATAAAATAAATAAATCCTGGAGATTTAATGTACAGAGTATAGACTATAGTATATAATACCAATTGCATATTTGAAAGTTACTAAGAGAGGAAATCTTAAAAATGCATATCACAAGAAAAAACTTGTAACTGTGTACGGTGGTGCATGTTACTCAGTGTGATGATCATTTCACAATATATGCAAACATTGAATCATTGTACTATGCATTTGAGTCGAATATAGTATTAGATGTCAACAGAAATATATTTTTTAAGTTTAGGAGATCCTGAAATGTGTGACCTAAAACTATGACCTTCCACAGAGAACTTTCCAGTATTTAAAAATATATGAATGTGGTCATTATTTTTTTCAATATATTTTAATTATTCATTAGACCCAACCTTTGACTACTTGAAATGGTATATATATCTTTTGTAAAAGATATATGTCATGGAAAAGGACACAATTCTAAAGTCATTAGTAAATACAGGCAACTTGTTTGAGTACAACCACGTTAAGGTCCTGTTACCTTTCATGCCAGCAAACTTAAAGGAGAATGAGGGAAAGAAAGAACAAAGATATAGGATGAGAAGAAAAGGGAGTGCAGAGGAGGGACAAATGTTACTAAAGCAGAAATATAAAGAATAGGGTGACTATTGTTTGAATTTGAAAGTCAAGAATACAGAAGTTTTGCATCCTACTATAAAAAAATCTACTTCTGGGAGGTCTTGCATTCAAGAAATCAGTATTCATTTCACTGCCTTTTTGAGACTTTGACCCGATCATTTAATGTAATCATCTCTATAAATCTGTGTTTAGCTTAAAGATAATCAGAAAGTCACGGTAACTGTACAGCTTTATTATGCAAAGAGGAAGTCATGTATAACTGTGATAAAAAGTCTACCATTTTTCTTTTCATATGTTAAAATAAACAAGTAGTATACATAATAATTTTTCAATACATTAAGTATTATTTGATAGTAATTGCTACTTGCATCTCCTTTTTTTTAAATTTACTTTTATTTATTTTTAGTCTTTAAATCACAACCTCAGTATATGGTTTTTGGGATACCTCTCCCACCCTCTGGAACCCCCTCCTTTCACTCAAACCCCTTTCTTTGCTGTTTGCTAGTTGTGTTAAGTCCATTAGTCTCTTTCCTGTGGCAGTGTCCTTTCACTGGGTGAGGGACTGTGTCTGGGACCAGGAAACCCATGTTAGTAGGTTTTCAGTGGTTAATCTTGCATTTGGGCAGCCATTTATTTTTTAAAATATGTAATGTTAGATGATGTGAAAAATTCAGGGAAGAAGGCAATTCTAAAAATTTATAAATAAGCATTTCTAAATGAATAAAAATTGACTCAGAAAAATCATCATTCATCGACCAACCTTATTTGACAGCATATTCTCATAGAAGTACAGATCAATCTTTTATTTTGATGAATAACATTAAATTAGTATATATCAAATAGAAATTTTATATAAAAATATTGAATTTATAAAACCCTGTTTCGGTAAACTCACCATAGGGAATTACAATCTAATAATAACAGCAATACAGATGCTTGAAATTATGTTTCTCCTTGAACATCGATATACTTATGCTTATCATTCACATTGTCAATACAAATGTATAATTATAATAGTGATACTAGGTAGCACTTTTCAACTCATACTATTTGCTTGGCTTCATGAAGAATATATCTTCCATTTTGTCATTAAGTAAATCATGGAAAATTAAAACATTTGGTCTATTTGAAATATACAAAATGGTTGTTTAATCACCTTTCAAATTTAAGAATACATTGTTCATTAAAGAATGCTTAGTCTAAAGTTGCACCTTTGATAATAATAGAACACTATTCATGCATATAAAGTAATATGTCAATCAGAGGAATGTTGCATTATACCCAAGATGCTTTGTTGCCTTTATGTACTTTATTTAACTCAGTTTCACCTAGTCAAATTGGTTCTATTGTATGTAGGTTGTTCTTTAAAATAATATTTGATGCCATTTGATAAATATGAACATAAGCAAGATGAGAAAGTAGGGGAATACTAAAAGCTTCTACCGAATATTTATTTTAATACCAATTCAAGTTTAGGTAATGATATGATTTAAATAACAAAAACTGAAAACAAGCACTTCAAATTCTAAAGGAATAGAGTCAAAGTTGAAGTTATTTAATATGAATTGCAGCTCCTTGTGTCTACATCTAGATGAAACAGAATCATAAATTTAAATAAGGAAAATGGGGTATTAGAGAATGTGAGATCTAGATTTAGAGATATCTTATTTTAACTTAGATATTTTACCCTTAAAAATGATATGATAACTTTAGTTTCCAAGTATTAATATTACTAACTAATATGATGCTCTTGAAAAGATGTCTCTCTCAGTTACAATGCAGAGTACAAGGTGTCTGATAGAAAGAATCATCTAAAGAAAATGGAGCACATGAATAATGAGGCAAAATTAAGAATTTTTGTAATCAATGGAAAATGGCTGCTAAATCATACAACAGGAAAATGTTATCTTTTTATTTAATGAAATGGTCCATTAGTAACATTTTTTAAATTGTGGTTCATATCCAGATTGATTTCATACATATGCCATGAAGGACTTTTCTCTAGTATTTCTATAGGTAGGAATCAATAATTATTCCTGAACTAATTAATTTACATAAATCAACCTGGGACAAATATTTCAATTGGATGAATATTTTCATCATTTATAACTGTGATATACAATGTCATTTTTTATTTAAAGTTTAGGATATAAGAATTGGCAAATAGAATACTTCACTCTTCTTAAAATAACCATTACATTTAATATTAATCTAAATAAAAAAAACTTATTGATTGTCTCATTGATTCCCTAAACCATACAAAATTGCTGATGTTAAGTCAGTAACTTTGGTAAGGTAGATAGGTTTTTTTTTTTTTTTCCCAGTCTACTCCATATACTGTAATTTGCTACTGTTGGACAAGAAGATTAAACATACAAATGTTTAACCTTTACTTATACCAGCAGGAAATCTTTGAGTGCTTTCTATGCCAACTATTGTTCCAGGTTATTTATATAACTCTTCCAAATACTGCACTGCAGGTAGTATAACAAACTCACTCATCCTAGTATTTATATCTAAATAGATAAGTTCTGTGGTAATACTTGTATTTTTATATATAACTGGATGGCACCAAATTCAGGTTGTTTTCCTAAAGCTTTTTGCAACATGATGTTTACAGTTCCTAATGTAATTTGTATATATTTTCAAGTAAAATCCACCCTGTATTAATAAAATGCCCCTGCCTTTGATTAATGTCTCTGTATAATTGTCTTGGTTTAGTTTCAGATGGCCTTTTCATTTTATTAGTTGTTTGAGTATGTCTAGGTACCTATAGTTTGGTCTCTCTGCTAATAAGTTAAAGTCAAAATCTAACCAATGAATGATGCAAAATATGTACTGCATTGTTAGGCCTATGATGGTACATATGTACTGAACACATATAGTTTTTGGTTTTCATGTCATTGTGCCTTGCATAATATGGTATAACAACATTTCTATACCACTTATTTTGTTTAGTCATCATAAGTTATCTAGATAAGAGTACATTTCCTGGCAAAAGTGAATGTTAGTTCTGGTAGATAAGCCATATATGAATTACTACAATAGAGAATGTGATACAAGCTATAAAGAGTAATTCAAATAAAATGTTGCAAAAAATTAATTCTACAAAACTTTCTTGGTAGTTATATTTGAGCTTAGGAAAATAGAAGTTTAGGAAATATATAGTTTTAGATATTGGGAACAATGACTCAAAAGTAGAGGAGTCCAGAGCATGTCTATGGACAGGATGGTAGAAAAAATGGTGTGAGGTCTCAATACAAATGGTGGTGACATGACCTTTAATAGTACATTGTGGATTTGAGCTTCTTCCTTTATTGAAATAATACTTTAGAAAAATATGATGGGAAATAAAGTAGCATAAATAGATAAAACAAGGAAAGTTATCAAATATCTAATATTTGGTCGGGGCTGGAACACAGGAAAAGATACATTGCTTCTTGCTTTCCTTTAATGGCATACTTACATTTTATGGATGCTGATGAAAGGGCTTCACTGAGCATGCACTTGAAAATTTAAGCATTGATTCAGGACACAGAGTGTGGAGAATATTTTTCTATCTGATAGATTGGTAATTGTGGTGATGTACATATGTAGATATAGACACCTATCTGCATATTTTCATTGAATTTTGTTTAATAGAAGCCGACTATTACAAAAAATGTTTAGTTATGAAGTTGGACTCCCAAAATTAGAGATTAAAGATTTTAAACTAAATGAAAAATCAATAAAATTCATGTAAGAAAATATTAAGACAAAAAAGAATGAAAACCTTTTTGATACTTATCAAAAATGGCCTAATATAAAAGTTAGAATATATTTAATGTAATTTTTAATCTGAAATTATTTCTCTTAATGTGTAGGTCAGTATGTTCAGTATTTGTCCACTCACAGCAGAAATAAATTGAAAAGTAATAGAAATATTATTCATTCAGGTCGATAGTAAAATTCATTTATGTTTTCCTAAAAGCCTAGTCAGGTTCTCTGTATTTGTCAGATTTAAAATATTAGAAGGAATTTTTATGGTGAATTTAATGATTTGATATTTATAAAAAGTATCAAAAATTCTCAATACAAAGAAGATCCTCGAGCAACCTGGGGGATTAAACAAAATGTCTCACATAATACCTTCTACTCTGCTGGTCCCCTGCTTATCTTTCTATCTAATGGCTTGGAGCAAGTAAAACGAACTAAATAAGTTTATAAATAATGACTTCTTAGTACAATACTGCATATTCTTGGCATGCAATGAGATTCTACCAAACCAGTTGCATAGACAAGCTAGTTCTCTTTCTTTCTTTTGTGGAAGTATTTAGTTTTGAGAATGAAGTCAAAAGAAGAACAAGTATAGCATATATTTCACTCAAATGCTTAAGAACTGATTCTTGTGTGTTTCTTATTGCCATGAAAAGTACTCACTGACATTAACTAAATCGGACAGTAGTCAGATCACCATATACCAATTGTCTATATGCATGTAGGACTCACTTTAACACCAGTGGTTTTTTTTTTTTTTTTTTTCTTGTTGTTACCATACAGAAATGTTGGAATCCAACAATGTGATCACTTTCAATGGCTTGGCCAACAGCTCCAGTTATCATACCTTCCTTTTGGATGAGGAACGGAGCAGACTGTATGTTGGAGCAAAGGATCACATATTTTCATTCAACCTGGTTAATATCAAGGATTTTCAAAAGGTATTTTCATTCTTATATATGCACAGTATTTCTTTTGAAGCAAGTTATATAGAATTTCAGCTCTGGTAGTAGCTGAACATTTTCAGTTAATTGTTTCTATATTTCAAAGATAGTACATTGATTTAACTGTCATAATCAATGAAATCAGTAATTTCTAAAATGAAGTAGCCATATTTTTTCATTGATCATTATAAGAGGTCCTAATTTCATCTTATCTTTCCAGTTATATAATATCATATATCATATTGATTTAATGTATATACCCTCTATATACATTACATATCATATATAAACATTATATACATAATATAGTAAATCAAAATGTCATATTAATACATATTAGTGTATTAATGTATTAATGTAATATGTAATTAATACATATTAATGTAGTACATATTAATGTATTAACATCTCCTTTGCAAGCAGTCAGTCATTACACACATACCTAGTTTGGCTTGTCACCTGTATTTGTAACTAACATTTATTGGAACTTATATTTATTTACATGTTGCCTTCATTCCAAACATATTGCATTTTAATTTTATCATATTCTTTATTAAGATCAAGTCCAATGACTTTTCACAGTGAATATTTATAGACTTCACTCTCTGAATATCAAAGGTTTTATATGATAACTCTCACAAGATTGCGAGCATTACATGCTATTTAGAGTTCATACGCTTCTATATTAATATATTTAGTTTTCCCTTTTCCTTAATACTGAGGATTTTAAAGTAGTGGGCCTCAACTTCTTATAAATTGTAAGGAAAATAATTTTAAAAGTAACAGAACTGTAAAATTATTTTCTTCTGATTGAAGAGGGATGCTTTGGGAATAAATTAAATTTTAAAAATTAATTTGATTAATATCTTTAATAGACTATACAACTAAAACCTAGAAATTATTTTTTTCTTTATTATCCAAACACTAAAATTTTGTTTATGCATAAAGAGATTCAGTTCATGACATGTAGTCATATAAAATGGCAATACCCTTATACCAGAATATATTGTACTTAAGCTATTGCACATATAATTACCTTTATTTTTTTCTGAGTACATTTTACCTCACAATATATATTTAATATTTTTCTGGATAAATATTCAGAATTGGTTTTAGATGTTCAATTAGTTCTGGATGTGCAGAAAATTATCATAGTACAACTTAGAATTTATAGTGAGAAAAATCCTAGAATTATTTATGACTGAGGCATCACAGTATTTTTACCAGCTACATTTGCAATAAATATATAATAAATTAATTGTTAACAGACTTGCCCAATGTTACAGTATTCTTTTTATAGCTCCTACCCTAACACAGCAAATCATTATTCTAATAATAGAAGACATATTTCTTATTTTAAAACACCCATTTCAAACATATTACACTTTAATGCTATCATATTCTTTATTAAGAACAAATGCCATTTGTTTAAAAACTTACATCTGTTTGTCTGTATTTTTCTACTATTCTCCTATTAATCTGTGTATAGTTTTACTCACAAACTTCTTCCTAAACATTTACATTGTAATAAATGCTGTAGTATGTCATAAAAATAATTGAGTATCTTTTGCTATAATGGTAAGGGTAAAATGTATTGAGAAAAGCTCAATACTAAGTCAATTCTTATTAGATACAAAAACACATTTTTTTTGTTTGATCTAGAAAAATCATAGAAAGATGCTTGACCTTAGTAAAAGGGTCCAATCTCAAGGCAAAAATATATATCAAATAACAAATATAAGGAGTGCTGGCATGAGTAAAAACATATATGCATTTAGAAGGAAAGTATAATATAAATGATAAAACACTATGAAGATAAAAAATTTAAACTTCTTCAGTTAACTTGTAAATTTCTGAGCAAAAAAAAAAAAGAACTAAACACTCAATAACCAAAAGTTAAGAATTATCCTTCATGGAAAGGGATACTGTTGAAATAGATTATAAGTATTTGTTTCACTGACTAATAGTTACTCTTACTACATTACTTTCCAGTAGTAGGTTCTAATTAATTAATTAATTAATTTTATTTTACTCATACCAGATCTTTAAACTTTAAGAAAAATCTTTTAACTCTGGAATTCTAGAAAGAAGTAAACACACACCATTCTAAATTTAATAGAGAATTTGACATGAATTTTATAAAGAATATTTGATTAATATTTGATATAAAAGAGAAATTACAAAAGGATTCCCATATTATCTCTATGCCAACAATCAAAAGCTGAGTAATGATGGGGAAACAATTCATCATTAATCAAAAATCAGGCTTAAATATTCTGTGATTGTTGCACAATTTAGTTGGAAAACTGAATATAGAGTTCAGTAAATCTTAGCTATGCTACATATTATTATTGTTGTGTCCTATGGATTTATATTTGATTCTTTTCCACTGCAATTTTTTAAATAAGAATGGAGCACTTACTTTTCCTATTCATAGTAAATTGAGTATAGGACTACAGAACTTTTAGATTACAACTGCCCAACAATACTCTGATAGTTCAAGAGTCAGGGTAACATTAGCTTTAACAATAAACATGCTCTAATCTTGATTTTTTTATTATATAAATACATTATTAAACAAATTTTGGAACAAGTTAAATGATAGCTTTAGTTTATACCGAATGATAAATACATGAAAAGTACATGAAAAAAGGGAAATATATAAATGGGAATATATAAAAAAGGGAATATATAAATGTGGAACTCATAATGGTAAAAATAAATAAGCATCCAAAGGGAAGGAATTTTAGGGCTTTTTTAAATTGTGCATGAGCTTGTAATGCATTTGTCATGTCATCATAGGTCATTTCAATATCTCTAAAATGCTTTCTTATAAATGTGTTATATGTTGATTTTTAATTCCCTAGGTTGACTATCACAGCCTTTGCCCAAGTTTTGAATTATCTAATGGTTTTCACATGAATGCTAATCATTCATTTTGAGGTTAAAAGCTTTCTAGAAGACATGAATGATTAACTGCCACCATCTCTGGACTGTCTTTTAAATTTGACTTTTTCCCCTAAAGTTAACTAATGTTACAGTAGAGAAAGATGAATAAAAAGTATCAAATTTTCTGCTCTGTAACAGATATGAGTCATTGAAATTACTTAATAGTACTGGACAATTTTATATTAAAACTTTTGTATTTGCATTACTATTACTGAGGGAGCTGTCTCATCTATCAGTGTCAACAATTCATACAATATAGAAACCTTTAGAGAATGAAGACAATATTAGAGATAAAACAAAAAATCAGTCTAATATGGTTATGTCTGCAGTAAAAAGAGTAATATCTTTATTTAGTTATTTATTGGCTTCTTCCTTTCTTTGTCTATCTGTCCAAAGCATATAATGCCACTCAATCTATTTTCCATTCTTTGAAAAACAAAATTCCTTCCTAAGAATTTTTTAACCTTATCAGTCACTCTTTCTAGCATGTTCTTATATAAGATTTGGATTAGGAAAATTGACATAGAGTATCCCATGTTAAAATGTTAAGATTATTACATGGTAAAAACCCATTCATGTAGAAAAATATATTTCATGTTCTATGGTTTATAGCTATCATTTTTTGTTAGATTTTCATATATTTTCAAGATTATGTCCCTCTTTCAACATGCATTACAGTTCTTCTTTCCATCCCATACTGCTAGGAGTTTTAGCAAAATAAGTTTTGTGTTGTTTTTTTTTGTTTGTTTTTGCTCAACTTTTCTGCACAGCAAAGCCTTGTGTGTAGAAAGTGAATAATGTAAGTTAATGCCGAATAACTGATGTCACTAAAAGTCAAAACTCAATGGTGCCTGCCACATACCATTTTCTTGAACTTTCTTGTTATCAGTTGTCCAAACTTGGTCAAAAAGGCTTTTATTTGGAATCTCATAGAGAAATTAGTTGGAATAAAATAATGTTTCTTCTCTGCCGTTAGATTGTGTGGCCAGTATCGTATACGAGAAGAGATGAATGCAAGTGGGCAGGAAAAGATATCCTGGTAAGTGTCCATGTAGATTATTTTGGTAATTATGTAAGCAGTTCATTACTATGTCTACATTTTTTTGTTCAGTATTATATGAAACACCTGGTTTTTCTTATGGACTTAGTCACTCTTTAGAAACAAAATAATAGTTTTTTTTCACATTGACATTTTTATGTGAGTATTGCAAACTATGTTAAAAAACTGAGTAAAAAAGCAATAGAACTAAATAGAGCAAACATTCCTTTTGATGATGTATATATGGAAATGATAACTAACAAAAGATAATTTTACAGTATATGTATTTGTAGTTAATAAAATATCTTACTATTATGGAGAATATTTCCTGTGTCAATTACTATGATAATTTACATAGTGTTTTATAAATATTATCTTAACTGTAACTTAATGAAGTAGGTATCTTTACCTCCATTAAATCAGAAAATAAGATTCAAATGTAGATGAAAAATCTTTTCACATAAAAATTTTGAATCACTAGGCATAATATGCTAAAGTTGAGGCCAAAAATTTACTATTCTATGAATGAGTTATTTGGTTTCATGTGATATATATGGATTTGAACTTGCCTATTAATACACAGGTACAAAGTGGATAAAGATTGGAATAAATACCCATTCTGAGTTTATGAGTTATAGATAAAATACTAATGAGCTCACATTTCTGTAAGAATCAAACAAGCTCAAGTAAGTATTTCATAGTCTGTAATGCAAAATAACATTAGTTATTACATATTAATATTTAATTATTACACATTACACACAATTACATATTAATTATTGCTATTATTATTGGTTAAATAATAGAGTTCTTAAGATAATTTCTAAGTGAAAATGTTAATGTTAATGAAATTACTTTGATCCTTTTAATGATCATAACCATTGCAGTGATGTATTGTGATGTATTTTCATTTTGAAAATTAAAAATAATAACCATGCTCATTAGACAAATTATCTAGATTGTATGATAAGTACTGAAGCCATTATTAAATTTAATGATTGAATCATCTCATTCAGTTACTAAAATACCAGATATTCTAATGTTTGTAGTTTTAAATTTCACCTCAGTTCATTTCCCTAGTCTTTTGTGACTGTTTTCTTCCCTTCTTCCCCCAATGGCTATCAATATTGAGTACAGAGGGCTTAGTAGCCCATATGTACTTAGATCAGCTGCAGTAAAATCATGATCATCAAAGTGCCCTATGGGTTTCCCTAATCATGACCTCATAGACTTCCTCTTTAAGAAGGGCAACTGTATAATATTTTCCTGGCTTACTGAAAAATGCTTGTGTGTTTTATGGAACTAGACATATGGCAACATTTGCAACATCTGATGTAGGGTATTTATTAATGGCACCTAATCATTTCATAGAAACTTGCAATAGAAATTCTGAAAACTTATAAATCAGGTCCCGTGTATTAGGGTAGAGGGGGTAATTTTGTGTGTTTTAAGATGTATTAAGTATTGAAAGTTTAATGTAATATAGTATTGGCTATACTAGTCTTTTCAAAAGTCAAATATTCATGTACCACAGTTAAATGTTAGTACTTTGGATATTCCTTTATATTCTGTGTTAAAATAATTTATTCATTGTGGATTTTGATCTCTCTTAAAACTACCACTTAATAAAAGAATAAATGCTATAGTTTTATCTATTGTAGTTCAAGAAAAAATATTTTCCCTCAATCTCTAAACACTAAACACCAAACAGTAAAATACTTTAAAATATAAATACTAAATTGTATGTAATACATTTTTTTTTAATCTTCATGTTCCTTTAGTTTTGTTTTTCATTCATCTATTATTGAAATTATACTTTATATATGTATAATGCATTTTATTGAAATTTGTTTGAAATTCATAGATAGCCCTATTTATAAATTTTAATCCATGTTTTTGGTACAGTTAAATAAAATACATGACTTTTACTTTGCTATCTTGGACTTTAATTTATAGATCATTTTTTAATACTATATATTTTGGGAAAAAGCAATTAATTGACTTGTAATATTTTTTTCTTGCCAGACATTTTAAAAATAATTAGAATTATTATTTCTTACATAATTCTTATATAAGTTCTTATATAATCCTTAGAAAAAATAATTGTAAAAATTGATTTTTCTATTCAGTACATGATTTGCTAAAGGGCTTATGGACAGTTTGATGGGATTTCTATACTGTATTTGTGTAAATAACAGTTAATTTTCACTAAGGGCAAGAATTCCTTTCTGAGAGTTCTTGTGGAGCTCAACACCACAAGAAATATTTATGAGTGGTTTTTCTACTATCAGGACTCCAACATTGAATTATAACCAAGAGAGGATCTGGCCTGAGCATTTATAGAAAAATAAACTAACAGCTTTTTTCAGCACTACCACGGTTTCTACAGTAAACCTGGGTTTACTCTTTCTTCTGGTCTTCATCTCAAAAAGTTATCTGAATGCATATTTTATTTAAGCATACTGTCCGGAGAAAATTAATGTTAGATTCAGTTGCATGAATTCACTTGAAAAATACAAATAGGGAAAACAAGCAAAAGCACTGGCTGACTTTATACATGTGAGAGTGGGTTATTCTTCGATTCCGTTAGGGGACTGAGAAGGCACAACCATCTAGGGAGTTTGAATATGCCACTAGTTGATCAGTATAGTGCTTGTGATCATGATGTAGCAACAAACAGAAAATCAAATCCTTTCTCCATTCCCCCAAACAGTAGGGAAGATGCAAGTCTTTTTACAATTCACTTTTTACAATTCTATTTTATACAAATGCATATGTTAAATCAGTAGCTGGAATTCAAGCAGCTATTCCATAAAGATGAACTTTGTGCTAGAGATAGAATCTACAATTTAACCCCTCTCAATCATTTTTCTCTTGTAGATGTGAACATACGGGTTATTTACTAAGATCTTTTTTTCTTCATGTTGTAGGTTCCAAACCTTTCATTGTTATGACATTTCATACAGATTGGAAAGCTCATACATATTTCAATCACTGTTACTTGAAAGTTATAGTTCAAAAAAATATGTACTCTTTAATATCAATGAATACAGACTCTGATTAAAGAAATAAATATAATTCAGATATATCTATCATGAAGCTATTACTTACCTTTCTTTTCATTTTTGTTATCTTTCTAGTTCTTAACAACTGCTTTGTTATTCACAACAACATTTCTGTAAAGGGATTAACTTCCTTGACCCTGTTTTACAAGTGAAAACAGAGTACATGCTAAGCTGGTAAAAAGAATCTGTTTCAAATCAATAGCTCTCTGAATCTTCTTTGTTTATCCTACTAAAGCATCTCTCTGTGCACTGAGTTTCAATAAAACCAAATGGCATCCGTATGACTGTTAGAAATATTTTGAACATCATTGGAAATCAAAAGTTTAACCATCTGAGATGAGCTAAAAAGCATATTCTTATAGATTTCCCTTGGATACATTTCAAAGTGTAGTATTGCACACCTGAATTTTGTGACATATTTACAATTCTAGAGGGATTTATTATTATTTTGTCTTTACTTGTTATCTGTTTTCTTATGCTATGATATCTGTAGCATGTCTGTCAAAAGTATCATGGTACAAATTGTAGGAACTCAATAGCATTAATTTTTGCTAAGTGAAGGCAATTGAGGATTTGAAGCTATTCACTCAGCAGAGTCCATAATGCATATTATACCTTGAATTTTATTTGCTTCATCAAAGGTGATGATTGACATCAGCTTTAATTTTTTTCACTTGATTTTAGAAAATTCAAGGCCTGATTAATATGACTAGTTAGAATTACCTCCTGACTCTATAAAGTTTCATTCAATCTCAAAACCCTGATGTCTATTTTGGGCAGATAATCTTTCATGGGTCTCACATTTCTATACATTTCATGAACAGAGACACTGTCTATTTTAGACTGTTTTAGGATATCTGTACAGTAAATCTACTCAGAAGACAGTGTCTCTGCTGAAACAAAAGACTGGTTTGCAAATATCAGTGAGAAATAGAGCTAGTAGCTCCGGTTGGAGCAAAAATTAGGTATGCTTACTGTCCAGTACAAGAAATACAATATCTTCACCCATGTGTAATGGCCAATAGAAGGTTTATGACTATTATAAAATATTCAGCTTCTTTCAAGCTGGGGAATCCTCACTTTTATTACAATGTGCTGCCAGTATCATCTAACACTCTTCTTAGTGCCCACTGGGAATACTGGAACTCAAACTAGGGAAACTGACATGAACTGCATTAATGCTCAATTTAAATGACATCCATGAGTAATTAAGTCCTTCATCTCCCTCTCAGGTCTCTTATATCTCTGCCAAAATCCATGAGATTATGGATGTTACCTTTTACGAAGGAAAAAAACACATAATCCTTTACAGTTTCTGATAACATTGATTAGAACTTTTTGTTGGCACCTTAGATTATCTAACAAATGAAGACTATTGTTAATTTATTCTACTTTAAATATGGCTCCTATGATTTAATTTGATAGTACTTCAGGTATAAGGACTACTGATTTTTGTTGAGGGTATCTTATCAAACCTTATCTTATTAAATGGAACAGAAAGGAACATGTATATATATTCATGTGCACACAAGTACACATTTATGCTTGGGAGGTAGTATGAGGTAAACTGATCTGAATATTAAAATTTAATTTCAGCATTCAGAAATAACAATAGCTGACACTTGTGGAGAGTTACTTAGGCAACATACTTTGACTGTAAGGTACACATGTTTTTTGAAAACAAAATTTAGAACCACAGGCAAGAGATAAATTGGAAATTAAACTTTAACATTACAGTAAATGTAGAAACTAAGTAGCAGCTATGTATTAATACATTGTACTATAAAAGCAATGTATGATGGTAATTATTATTACCATTATTGAATTGTTATGTACTGTCTCATGTATATGAATATGGTTTTTCTGAGTGTCTTTTAGATTCTGAATTAAGGTGCTTTATGTTTTTATTTGCGAAGAGAGGTAGTTACTTCGAATAAAAACAAAAACTTTCAAACATTTTGGGAATTTTGAGTTAATTTTTTTTAGAAATTTTAATTTTGTTTTAAATGTCTGAAATATTTAAATAGTTGACATAGGTTAACAATTTATTATTCATATTTGATTGAACATCATATTTCACTCACGGATCAGTATGCATCTTATTAGAGTACAATAATAAGCATTTTCTATACTGTAAAGTTCATTGGGATGATTTGGGAAATTCTGCTGAGAAAAAAAATTTTGGCTATTGTTTTCTGGATACATGGTTAGCAGGTTGTTCTGACATATGCTTCTTAATAGCCATCACTGGCTTTCTGCTATTTTATGTCCTTGATAACTTAATGAATGGATTTGTACTCATCTGCCATCATAGGAATGAGCGTATTTTTCTTTTATATGCCTCAAGGGAATAATGCTGTGGTTAACTTTTGACTCTTATTTCTTTTATTTGTTTAAAAAAATGTGACAAAAAACATCTTACTTCTAATTACAGGCTATCACAAAATTCTCCTAAAGTTCCATATAAATTATATATATATATATATATATATTTCTATCTACTGTTTTTTAAGGCAGGTTAAGAAAAAAGAATACAAACTTATGGTCATTATTTCAATGAATTGACCTTAATTATATTTTTAGTTCTTGTGTGTTCAGAAAAGACCATTTTTGAAATTTCTTATAATTGCATTCCATATAGGTGCTAAATATCTAAAAAATACTATCTATGAAATATGCTACAGAGTATGAAGCAGTGCATATCTGTATAAACTAAAAAAGGATATTTAATATTGTTTGAAAGAGACTATATATACTATAAATATTAAATATAAATATAAAATTGATTTTTAAGCATTTAAGAGAACCCATTCATATTTAGTGAATAATAAAGTTATCAGCTAACAGCCCTGATTTTTTAATTTGTTTTAAAAATGGCTAATTCCATGTTCCTCATATTACATATTACAATGAGCAATTATATGGTAGTAATATGTACCATTTTATTAGTTAGGATTTGACCAGAGACCAAAGCCTCTTTGAGTGTTAGGAGAAAGAATTTGATTACAGGGGGTGGGGGGGGGAGGGCTAGAGATTATGCAATTGCGGGAGATGCTGAAGAGACTAATGGAAGATTATTGCTTCTGAGACAAGTATTGTCTAAGAAAGTCACTATAGGTTATTAGAATGGAAGTAGGGAAAAAAAATGACCATGAAGTGGGAAGAGCTAGGATGAACTGAAACTCACATAGAAAATTTGGAATTCATAAGAACCAATGTCTGTCTTTCATTACTTCCCACTTTAGTGACTTGGGTAAACAACACTAGAACCTAGTGCCTTTTATGATGGGCTATACAAAGGACCAGGATTAGGTTTTGTAGAAATTAAAGGATGAGGTTTGATGAACGCCAAGCTCTCTGAGGCTCAGCTGTTCAGCCATGTTAGCAAGGTGAACATTAGATTAGAACAATTTACAAATGTTACTGTTGCAAATTAACTTCTGCCACCCAAATTTCATGTGGAGTTTTCTTATTGTCAATTTTAACTAATACACAGGAAAGGGAACTACAGGATTGTGAAATTGTAGGAAATGCTGTTCTAGCCACAACTACTGGAGCACAGACACTGTAACTGATGTTTGAAACAATGATTAATTTCATATACTGGTTGATTACAAGAATGAACTTATTGTTGAACTTATTGTCCTCCATTGTGAGAGAACTAAACTTCTTGAAAAGATTATTGAACAAATTCTAATGAACAATTATTTTTATAATTTGGAATTCATAGTATATCATTATCGAAACCAAGTAACAATTTTGACTTTTTAATCATTCTATTGGTTTGGTTGAAAGGGTATTTTAACTGGTTTCATAATATTTTACAATTATGAGGCTTTCATTTCAGTTGGAAATGAGAAAGGGTGTGCTGAAGACATAATCAGCACAAATAACTATTGCCAATAAATGGTATAAATGTTATATTTAAATAGATTGACAATAAAATATAAAGAAAAATCAAATCCAAAAAGTAGGTATCTTTTGGCTCATGAGAAATTTCTAAGCAAAATTGCTCAGATCCCCTTTAAACAGTAGAAGAGAATCCCATTGTTCTGCCCATTCGATGGTCTGCAGTGTCTATGTGTAATTTTTGGCTAAAGGTTGAAGGTTTCAAGTAATTTGATAGAAAAATGTTTACAGATTCTAAGCAGTATTTCTAGAACTTTAAAACAAATAGTCAATCTAGAAGTGAAAAAAAATGGTCACATGGCACACCACTAAAATGATCATTTAAGTAAAATAATTTCATAACTTTGTGGAGGACTCTTCATTTAGTTTATCAGACTGCTTGTGATGTTTTTCAGCTTTTTAATCATAAGTATAATGATGATGCAGTTAAATTAGTATGACTAGACATGCATACTTAAACAACCAGTCATAAATAATTCCAACTTTGTTTACCCTATTGAACTAGTATTTTAAAATAGTCTTCTGAGGTTAAAAAAAAATAGAAGGGTCAATTGGTTTTATTATGCCATCATTCTTCTTAATAGTTAAGGTAAAAGTATCTCTCAAAAAATGGACAGGGCAGCCTTTCCACCATTTCAAAAGGCAGATGTTAAAAAATTCCAAGTCACAATTTCAACATTAGCAGGGTCATATAATTAATTAGAACACACTTAAACCTTAGTCTTATTAGTTATATCTCTTTGAATAAGAGATTTTGAACATTGTTAGTGAATGCTGAGGTCTTAGAAAGACATGCATGTGGAAGATCTGATCACAGCTGTAATCACACAGTGTTAAAAGCAGAAAAGTCAAAACATCATTGCCATATAAGTATGAAATATCTTAAACAGAGAAAGGGATGGAATGAGTGACAGGAACAATCTCATGGATTACTACTTTGGCACAAAGATTCTAGTATTCAGCTAGTTTGCCAAATAAATTGACCAGAGAATAAGAAAGTCAACAGATTAACTTCAGGAATTAAGCTTATTAATGGATTTCCATGCAGAAATGTATCCACCCATCATGATAGGAAAATGCTTCCTTTGCTTTCCCAGCTGCTAGGTTAAACAACAAAATATTTCTACAGAAACTGATGGGAATGGAGACATTTTTCCTCTTAAATGAATGCTCGATGTCCCGAGGCAATGTTATACTATACCCATTCATTTTGGGTTGATTTATATTTGAACCAGAACAGGTTGTTTGATTTAATCATAAACTGAATATATTTGAATAGCGATTGTTCATCTTCACAGCCTTCCCCCACCCCTTATTTAGAGTAAAATTTCTCTTGCTCCATCCATAATTTAAGAACATACAAGGAGGTAATTGGAATTGGAGGTAAATTATATTCTTTTGTAGGAAGTATAATTATTGGAAGTTAGTTAAAAACACCTCTATTCTGTTTGAATTTTCATGCATGGAGCAGTTGTTTTGACAGATGGATGGACTTTATTTTTGTAACCATCCGGGAAAAGTCTGTGTAACACAGTCTAATCAGCGCTACATATTTGTAATGTTTGTTTTTGAATCACTTGCACTTGGCTCCTTTATCTTTTTTTCTAGGGGGTAGGCATTTTCTTTCTCATTTTTTTCAGGCCAATATCTCTCTGTGTAATTCCTCTATCCATTTCATCTAAAAGCACTCAAAACCCTTTAAAAAAATAAGTGTAAATGGTTTGTCACTGAAGATGATGAATCATTGCTGCTCAGGTGTGGCCTTGGGGTTAACTGGTTTATAACTACCTTTGCTTTTACTTCTAGGCTAAGGTAACAATTTATAATGCTGTTGGTCTGGAGTGCATTTCAGTAAAATAAGAGGTCAGTATGGTTACCTGACTCTTGGGAAGCCAACTTGTTGCTAAACTTTTCTGTGTATATCAACTTAAATTCCAAAAAAGGATCAAGGTTTGAAAAGTGAATCCATTTTGAACTGATTACATTCTCTTTATTATGTTGTAAATCCTCCAGTGCTGAGCAAAGCAGTGCAGTAGTGTAATGCCAAAAAGTACATTACATTCTGAATTTTAAGAGTCATCACGGTTCAAGCAAAGGTCAGAAACACTCTTCTTCTGTCTCCCTAGAGCAGAAATGTGTGAAGTGTGTTTCCTTTTGCTGCCATGCTTCCTTCTTTTTTAGAGGAAAATCCAGACTGCTTCCAAATAAAATGAATATCCTGTTTTGGAAAATCAAAGTCCTGGCAGCAGAAACAAGCTGTAGAATGAAGCAAACGAATGGCAGGAGTGATACCCTTTATGTAGGTTTTCTATTTAAAGAACAAACCCTTACTAGCAATGTCTCTTTCAAATTTTTGGTTCTTCTCCATCCATTCATTTTAATTCACTGTTTTACTGAGGTATTTCATTACAATTGTTTTAACCAATTTTAAAGGTGTTTCTTTCCATGTCTTTGTTTCATTTTCAGTGTCTTAACACACATGCTAAGACCAAGAGATTTTTCTCCATTCCATTTACATCAACCTTCACTACAAAATAATATGGAGCTAGCCCCTGGGCATGGCAACAATACAGTTAGCTGCCAACTGGGAGAGTTCAGTGGGGAAATGAATGGGATCATTCCAGGCCTCAGGCCAATGGGGTGGGTCTATTGCTTTGTAGCACAGATAGACTCCCTTATCAGCATTCTCAGTAGAACCATTTGCCAGATATCACAGCTATAGTTCTGAGATTGAGTCTTTTCCCAGCAGCTTTACAGAGCAATATTATAGTGACTCTTCTTTGACACTTAATAGAGAACAAATTAAAAGTATCATGATATTTAGCGTGACCTAATTCCAAATTTTTAAGACCTGAGAGATGTTCAGTCATTAATTATTGCTGATCAGTTAGCCAGTCTAACATTCGCAGAGGTGATATGAGCTTTTCTTTGTGTTCACAAGTGTCAGTACTTATATTTTACATTCCTTTTTTTTTTTTTTTTTTTTTTGGGGGGGGGGTCTATTCCCATATCTGTGGGATATGTTGAGGTGTTCCTGATGGGATTGGAGAATTTGGGTTTGTCTTCAAAGCTTCATGCATATCTAAAGGCATCACAGACAATGTGAAAGTCTTTGTTTTTTAAAATGAATAAGACACTTAGGTCTGCTGCTGTTATTTATTAGAATTTCATTGGCTTACCAATAAATATACACAGCCAATTATTTGGTGTCAACATATGGTACTGGAACAGGTTATTTATAATCCTGATAGGTATAAAATTGAGCCCATAATCAGGAAGACTGTCCTTAGGTAAAAGCAGAGACTGTGTGGCCACTTACCTGTTTGAAATAGAGGCCATTTTAAAAACATTTTCCTAAAAATGAGTTCTATATAAGTCACTGAATTTCCTTAAAAATACAAGTAAATCCTTTGGGTAAGGTCCCATGAATGCCTCATTTGTAAATGAGTTTATCAGATGTTTCCCACTCCACAACCTTTTCTCTACCCAACATCCATACCATTTCCTCAGGAAGGAGGAGAAACTGTTAGAGAATGAGGAATTTGTTATTAAAGCACTTGGAAGTTAAGTTATATTTGTTTTGTAGCTTTGTCTAAGGGTATCCTGTGCTAAGTGAAATGTGGGTATTAGACTCTACGTTAGGGAATTTTCTTCATAGTGACTTGCACAATCAGTTCATTTCTGAATTCATATTTATGATGCCTTACTACAAAAAGAAAAGATTCAGGACTTAAGTAGCAAACTATGGAAAAAATTCAAAGTTTGTTTTTGTAACTCTCCTAAACTTCTTGGCACATGTTAAAAAACAAAACAAGCAAACAAACAAAAAAACAAAGCAAACACAAGGAGCCATAACTTGGAAATTTATATTTGACTTTAAGTAGAAGGAATTCACCTATGATATATTAAATTTATAGTACATCTCAGGATTCATCCTGGAAAAAAAAAATGCTATGATAGAAAACAATTGTGATAAATTAAATATCAATTATTCTGCTTAAGGTTGCTAGTCTACCCTTATTTTATTGAGGATTGAATTAGGACCAAAATTACCAGCTGCAACCACAGACTACAAACATCATATTGAAATGAATTTCAATTATTGTAGCATTCAGTTAAAAACTACAGCTGATTACATAAATACGCATGCTTGACAAGTCACATGCTCCAAAGTGACTCTGGAAGTATAATACACTCAGTGCTTCCAGGATCAGACTAATTCTCTGTTGCATTGGTCATTATTGCTTGCACTATAGCTTGCTTTTGAATTCTATTTGCATTGACACAGTTACATAATTGGTTTACTTCAAAATGTTTATGGGTGAAATACAAAACTAGTTAAGAAAGCCTATGAGCATTAATAAAATAACATTCAATCAGTTTTTATTGTTTAGGCCATGAATACTCAGGTGAATGTTGGATTCCATAGAGAATTCATATTTTGTACTGTATTATCAAATTGGGAAATTTTTTATGTGGTGTGTATACATAACATTATGTTATGACCTGTCTTGAGTTTTTATTTTCATATTTATAATACTGATAAGGATTCATCTATTTAAAATATAATATGAAAATTATGTCTCTCCTGCTCTGAATTTTTTGGTAATAAAATTATGAAATTCATATTCTGAATGTTGATTCTTTTCTACTCCCGTTTTCCTCAACACTAGCAAATACTCTGATTTCTATTTACAGAAGATTATTTTCTTTCACAGAATATAGTTTATATTAGAATATATTAAATATATATTTTTATTTCTTAGATAAAAATCGTATTTCTTAGATAATATTTCATTTGGAAAATAAATGATGGTAATATCTAAATGTCTATAAACGATGAGACATGACTAGAATTTCCTCTTATAACTAATTGTACTTTAATTGATTGATCTGTGGTTCAAGGAAAAGGGTTCCCATGGGGTTTAGAATATATATGAACCTCCTCAAAATATTATTGATTAATTATAGCCACTCAACAAATTATTCATCAGTCTATAGGTATTCCAAATTCTGCCATGTTCTCTTCTTCATCTTATATATATGCAAGTTGCCTTTGGGACTGAAGTGAAACTAAAGGAGGTAGCTTTACCTTTTTAGAATTTAGAAGCAGCACAAGTGAAGTTCATAGTCAGTACCCATCATGATGTATTACTAATAATATTTAAACTTCATATTTAATAGAAGATTTTATTGTTTCTTATTGTTGTTCTAGTTCTAAAGCTCAAAGTTAATCTTCGTGAAGAAATTTTTAGCATTAATGCCTAGATAATTCATTAATTATTCAAACAATTTACTATTCCCCCTTTTAAGAAAATTAGCTATTATTGTTTATAACTACATATGGCTCTTTTACTTTTCTTTTTTTATTAAATTATTTGATGAAGATCATACTGTATACAAAGATATCAACTTAGAAAGTTTTACAACTGAAACAGACAGTGTTGTAAACTAATATTACCTTAACTTTATAAAAGCAAGCTCATGCTACTTTTGTATAAATTAAACATTGTCTTAATAAAGATTTACAGAAGAGAATAGTATGTTTAACCTCCAAAGAGTAAGAACTTCTATATTTTAGTTCATGTAATGATATGAGCAAACAATAGAATAATAAGCTCTAAAAATGTGAAAGGAACGCCAAAGAAAAGAAATCTGTTCAAGCATGCCTAGCACTCTAGAGGATATCTCAGTCATGCTGACTGCTACAACTCACTGGTTTTCCTTTTGTCTTGCAGAAAGAATGTGCTAATTTCATCAAGGTGCTTAAGGCTTATAATCAGACCCATTTGTACGCCTGTGGAACAGGGGCTTTTCATCCAATTTGCACCTACATTGAAATTGGACATCATCCTGAGGTAAAACAGGCTTTCAAAAAATGGTGTTTGTCCCTGACCCCTTCCTTTTCAAATGCTTCATTACTAATTTCTTCAGCTCATTTAGCTGGTTTGCTATTCAGTAGGACCTACTTCAAATTTGGATGCTATTATTAATTTTAGTTGTGAGTCTAAAAAAGAATGAAACCATCACTCAACAATAACTATGGGACAGGAGGAAAGAAGGAAGAAAACATTTGGTTTCACCCTGGCTTACAGAGTCCAATCCATTTTGCCTGTGCAGCAGATGTCAGCAGGCTGAATGTGTACTGTTTTCTCCTTCATTTATGTATTGCCAGCTTTCTCCTCCATTTCCATCTTCAGCCAGAAGTGTCTGCCACCCCAGTTGTTTTCTTCTGCCTAGGGATTAAGAAAGGATGTCATACATGTGCACAATTATCTGATCTCACATTTGCCCTAAATTATTCACATTTGTGTTCTTGTTCAGCTAAGCTTTGAATTTATATTTTTGTCTATTATTTTGGCAGTGAGGAAAAGAAAAAAAAAGTCATTTCTTTAATTATTCTATTGCTACCAAAAAGTGTTTTAGTGAGAAAATTAAAGAGGTAAATTTTAGTAAAACTTGAAATTATGGAAATGTTTAATGAAAAAGTTACTAATGTTGAAAGCAGTTCTGTGAATCAGATTTGCCAATTGCTCAATTACGTACCCCCCCCTTTTTTTTTTTTTTCAATTTTTGGCTCAATACTCAATATCCTAAGAACAAAAACATTCATGTGATGAGAATATCATTTGTGACAGAGTGGTAATTTTGTTTCTTTCCTTTTTTTTTTAACTAAATTGGGATTCTGAAATACTCAACAATTTAAAATTATAAAAATTTGTTTGGGGATATTTCTGATATCCTAAAAACAAACAAAAAAATTACATGTTAGGTATTTTTTTTACAACTTAAATTTTAGACTCTAAGAAGTTTTAAGGTGATTTAAAGTGATACAAATGTGTTCATGCAATCCTAAGGTTTAAAATCAAAATAGTGTTGTACTTGTAAAAAGAACCTGTCATCAAGACTATATGGTTTCTAGATTAAGCATAAATATTACTAGTTTCTTGATGAGTCTGGGGAGACTCAAACACTTTCTCAAGATCTCATCAGTTTAGGCATGTACCCTTATCACACCCCTATTATATTCTTCCTCCTCCTCTTACATGTAAGCATATGCACTATAATTGTTAACACATTCAAGAAATTGAAGAAAAGATTATTAAGTAAAGATCATTCTATTTCAGTTGCTTACTTCATGTTGACAAAATTGGGAAATTATTTCCTACAGAGGTAACCTAAAGATTTTTAGCTCCATCTGGATTAATCTTTTTGCTACCTTCTCAGCTATTTCCTATAAACAGTTAGCCTAAAATTTGGGCCCAGAGTGATTGTTTCAAATTCCTATAATCTGGAGACAACAGCAGACAACTCTTTTCACATAGTAATGTCCTTTCCCATGTGCCAGCATCATGTCATGTAGGATAGTAGGGCCAGGAGAGTTGAACTAGCAAAGACTGTTGGAAAAGGTACAGACTTTGATATCATATCTAGCTTTTGATCTGCTCTACAACTTACTAGCAGGGAAACACTGGGAAAATCACTCATTCTCACTAAAGCTTTTTCTCATAATGTGTAAAGATAATTAAAGAAAACCTCAGTGATCCTAAATGTCTATATATTTAGGGAGAGGCTGACTTTCTACCTTCAACTGACTTCTGACCTTTTTAGCATTCATGGCCAGTTGATTATTTTTGTTATTCAAGCCCAGAGTTCTAACCCTGTCATTGTTAAAGCATATCCTTTTTTACAAATTACAGAACTTTTGTTTGACTTCTGTAAGATACAGGTGCTTGATCTAAAGCTTGACTTTATTGCTCTGCCTGTTTCTGATATGAAGAGTGGTACTGAGAATTTAGTCTCTACCATTCTACCTCATTTGGTTGTTGACAGAGTTTAAAATTGTGTGGTATATAGTCAGTGATGAATAAAAAGGTAGTTATAATTTTAAATTTATGTAAATATGCATCTCAGTTTGAAAACATTTTCTGTCTTTCATGTAGCAATAGTCACCTTGTATCTTAAATATACCTTCTTCATCAGAAGTTGTTATTGCACTGGGCTTTCCAACATTTTCCCCTTTTGATATTACTATTTAACACAGTTTGCCACCATAGCCCCTTCTCATATCATCTGCTACTCATTGTGATCTTATGGGTTTGGGAGAGAATAGAGAGTTACAGGTTCTGGAACCAGGGAATTAGAGCCTGCCATTTGCTTCACTGATACAAACAAATAAAGCTTCCTTTATGGTCTCCTTTGAGGTGGTAGTGATATTTTTCTAAGACTGAAACACTCAGAATCCAAGCACCTTCAGAAGCTCAGTGGTCTTTTTTTGCATGGCAGCTATATGGGAAGAAATACTGCTCCAAAAATCTTTATGAGGTCATAGGGAAGATGATTATATAATTACCTGGGGAATTTGGAGCAGTCTAGACAGTAAACCTAGGAAATTCTGGAAAAGATATTATCAAAATAGATTGTCTAGACAACATAAAATTTAATTTTAAATGCTTAAATGGCCTTAAGATAGAATCTGCTTCAAATTGATCTATACTGATACTTAAAATACTGCTTTTGGATTTAAACAGTTATACTGTTGGGAAGTTTGTAAAAGAGATGATGTGTTCTTCATACAGTTAGGGAAAAATGACAATAAGGAAAGATTGAAAAAGTAAGAAATAAAATAGCAATCAGGACTGAATCCAGGATTCTTGGATTAGAGTTCATAAACTCTCATGAAATTTGAATTAAATAACTTCTATTTACAAGGATAGCTTTTCAGAGAGAATTTAGTCAACTCTTTTAGAGTCTAGCTAAGTAGAAGTAAGTGTATCTTTCTGTTTATCTGTCCATATTATACAAAATAACAAAATGGTTTTCTTTTCTAATTTCTGTCTAGTTTTCACACATTACAAGTAACATTATTATGTAAAAAAATTACTTTTTACTTTTGTCATGATTTTTGTACATATTTTGACATAGTTTAATTTTCTTTACGATGTTCTTCCTTTAAAATAGTTTATTATCTAGCCATACTAAGCAATAAGGGAGATAATATTTCACGGTAAACATTGAGCAAAGTATCAATATAAAGATATACAAGAAAACACACAAATTCTATAAAATCAAAATAGATAACCCAATCAAAAAATGGGCAGAACTAAGCAAATTCTTCTCCAAAGAAGACATATAGACTGCAAATAAGCACATGAAAAATGTTCACTAAGTATTAACAAGTGCAAGCAAGAAATATAATGAGATACCATCTCACATCTGTGAGAATGGCCCATTTCAAAAAGACCAGAAACAATAAATAATGGCAAGGTGTTAAGAAAAGGAAATCCTCTTACATTGCTGTTGGGAATGCAAACTAGTCCAGTCCTTATGGAAAACAGTATGGAGATATCTCAAACATTAAAGATGGATCAGCCATCCATTCAACTCAGTAACACATGCCTAGGCATCTACCCCAAAAAATTAAAAACGCTCATTTGAAAGCAAACTTGCAGTCCTATGTTTATTGCAGTGCTACTTAGTATAGCTAAATTATGAAAACAATCTCAGTGCCCAATAACATATGAATGGATCAAGATGTGGTATATATTATATATATATATATACAATTTAATATTACTCAGCAATCACAAAAGATAAACTCATATCATTTGTGGCAACATGGATGGATGGAGTTGGAAGCAATATAATGCTAAGTGAAATAAGTCAGAAGGAATAAGATAAATACCAGGTGCTGTAACTAATATGTGGAATATAAAGTAATCCAATTAAGAGTAGAATAAAGACAAACTTTAAAACTAAACCTTGAAAGCTGACTACACCACTGAATCTCCCATAGAGGATAAGCAGAGTGTATATAAAACAAAGAAGGAAGGAAGCACAGTGGTCCATGGTGGTGGATTGTGGGTGCTGATTTGATAGTGGGAGACAAAGGTGGTAATACCTGATGAGGATATACAAATATTACCTCAATTAACAATTAAAATTTTGATTAACATAAAATATTAAAAATAAAAAATTATACCACTTTTAGAATTTTTAAAAGTAAAATAATATGTTGGCTTAGATCACGTTCACAAGATTGTTGATATCCATTCACAAAAAGACATGGACTTAATATTTCAAGTGGCTTCATACCATGGAAATCAAGGCATCAGACTTTGTATGTGTATGTATGTGTGTGTTTGTGTTTTATGGTATTATTTTTCTCAAGAACAGTGGTTTAAAATACTGTATATAATTTAGATGAATAGGTTCCCACCTCTGCAGATGTATTTTCCTTTCCCACACCTTCCAGCCAAGCACGTGTAACCATCCAATCAAGATTATCTTCATCATTTCATAGTTCATCTCTTATTGAAGGAAATCACTAATTTATTTTAAAAGATGATGATTTTCATAACCCCCTCAATTAGTGTTCTAGTTATGAAACTAGACACTAGTTTACTCTCCTAATATTTAACTGCAGTATTTACATTCCTGAATATTGCATTCTATAGTCTACTCTTACCATAGATTGAATGACTTCTGACCACACACAGATTGTCATTGATTGCTATATTAAACAGATTTTCTGTTTCCTGTAGTACTTTTGGGAATTGGTAGACATATTAATTAGCTCCGGTTCTATAAGATATATGTCAATCAATTCTTGGGTATCTGCCAGTACTACTTGACACTGCAGATAACTGCCAGTGAGGTCACATACTTCATACATATGTGTGTGTTTATCATAAAAAATGCATACAGAATTCACGGACGGAATGACTCAAAGCTAGAATACAGATGAGTTTTGAATTTGAGCTCTTAGCATAATGCCATTCAAATGAAATATATAACTCATCCTTAAGAGACAAACTATTCCCAAGTGGTTTATTGTATATGATATTTCCCTTTAAATTTACATCTGTTAATAAAAAGAAAGTATGAATTTAGGAGTATAGCTTTTCAAAGACGTCTCTGGATGTTTTCTCATATTTCAAATGGGCTTTTTCTATGTAGTCAGGAAATCTAAAAAAAGCTGAGCCTAAATGAAAGTTAGAAAATATGAACTCGATATACTCTAATAATGTCATGATCTCAATTTATGATAGAAGAAAATAGATATTAATAAATTGCAGTGACACTAAATGGTTATTATTAAGGTCATCTCTACAATGACAAAAAAATGTATGTGGTTATAAAAAAGTATTTTGTCTGATTCTTCCCTCCCACCAAGAATAAGAATTTGTTTATAAGGAAAACTTTTAATCAAATTCTTAGTAACTATCCCCAATGCCAAAATGTTATTAACATAGTAGCTAGTTCTCTGTTGACTAATTTTACATCTAATGTGTAATCTCTTGTAATTGAGACATTTCTCTAAATATATCATTCAGTCAAATGTGACATGTTTATTTCTAAGGAGTTGATACTAAACCTGAGAAATTAGGTATCTTAAAAAACAATGTGGTATCTTGATAAACGACTACCCAACTACTTTTGGGTAGTTGACATCTTTCCACTTTTGTAGCTCATACATTGTAATATGCATTTGCTTTGTAGTAGACTAACCTGGGTTAAAAAAAAGTCAGAAATCCTAGGATAGATGTAGTTTACTTTGATGACAATAAGAAAAAATATATATACATATATACATATATATATATATATTCTCTCTTGTTTGGATAGCTCATGATCATGTAAAATTTTAGTGTCCTTGCTTGTTTGAAGTTTGTTATAATTATGAAAATGCTAAGAAGGCACTGTTAATTTTCAAGGGCTAATGACAAAACAACAAAGATTGACTCCATACTCAAATGCTGAATTCCTGGCAAGTAAGGGTGAAAGAAAGGTCAGAGTGTGCTGTAGGGAGGAAGATTTTACTGTGGGTCAGAGAGAAAAGAGGTTAAAAAATTAAATCATGCCAGAACACAAAAGAGCTGCCAGTCCCAAAGACTATAGCTGCTGATCACTAAAACCACAGTCATGTTGCAAAAAGATGTTTACTTTTCAGGATACTCCACAATATCACTGTCAGGATGACTATTGCTAATTTCAATTGTATTTAGCTTTCACTTTTTTGTTAATTATTTGAACCATGAAAAACATATTTATCTCTAAAGCTGCATGAATTTAGTTACTGTTAGAAATGTACAATAACTTGAAAGCACACTAAAGAGATGCCTTGTGTTGATTTTTAAGCAACTTGTGTTGATTTTTAAGCAACCTGTTCCCCACGTTCACATCTGAGGATACTCCCCTTGGCCTCGTGTAATGACTTGAGGTTTCAGGCTCCTTGTTGTTCTCAACTGCCTCAGTTAGCACATGTGGTCTGTGTGGTTTCCAGTACTGCTCTGTTACTACTTGGGAATGTTTCATCCACTTTGAACATGACCCTCATATTTCTAAGTTAGAACCAGCTAACCTGAAATTAGTTAAAAATGAATAGAATACATATTTTGTAATTGGAAACATCTCATGATTTTAAGGAATATATCAAGACATTCTCTTAGGGCAGATGAAAGATTAATAATTACATAGAGGCACTCTTACCCTACACAGGCATCTTTACTTAGTCAAGTAAATTGACTAAATTGACTTCATTAAGATAGTCATAATGTATATTGATGGTAGGGCTAGGGTTAATATCTTTGTTTAATCCTTGTCTATTATATTGCATATTAGAATTTTTTAAAAGAAGTTCTGTTCAAAAAAATATAATTCAAACCACATGTAATTTAAATTATTCTTATAGTCACATTAAAAAGTAAATGAAAGCAAATAAATTAATTTTGGTAATATATTAACTCAGTTATAAAAGGTATCATTTTAATGTGTAATGATATTAAGTTAGTAACATCTATTTTGTTTTAGGACTATCTTGAAAATTCAAAGTACATTTTATATTTGTAGCTCAACTCAGTCTGATTACCACATTGCAGGAACTTAATTGCTTCTTGTACCTTGTGGTTGTCATATCTAAGAGTCCAGTTATAGAAAGTAAAGCAATGCTAGTATGAAAATGAGGTTTTCCTATTCTCATTGTCATTTGTGAACAAAACATACTGTCTGATAGTTGAAATCTAAATTGTTGCTCATGATAATATCACGTATCCCACTTGAAACTTCTTTACCCACACAGCTTAATGATATTTCGTGATTAGAAATTACTGGAGAATATGCTAGTGAATCCTACATACATATTGCACAATTGAACTTCAGGAGGAAGAACAAAGAATTGCCTATATGTAGAGTGGTTTAGACATGGTACTAATTTTTCAAATCCTTTTATGGTGAAAGTTCTAATATTACATGCTGTCATCAACTTATAAATACATAAATAAGGTCTGCATTTTCAAGAGAAAAGGGGAAAACATCACTGTTTTTTTCTGGATATTGAGGTGAATCTGATGTGACAAACTTGTTTGCATCAAACTATGGATGGAACCTCTATTTCAGATTCAAGTAGATATCATGAAAGCCCTAACACTTCTCATGTGGAAAGCACTTATCCTTAGGTATCTTGAACTATCTTGCTGTAAAAACCAACACATATATTTAAAGTAGGTTATGAAAATGTAAATACTAATGTGTGTTTTCTGCATTGACTATAAATACAATAGAAATGAGAAAGAACAAAAAAAAGAAAAATCTTGGGATAGAATAGGGAAACTGTTGAGTTGTAGCCTCAAAGAAAAGGTGAGACAGGATCACAGCATTGCCTGATGAGTCAATTTGAACAGGTTGAGAGCTGGGGAAGTAGAAATAGCAAATGTTGGTGATGAGAATCAGCATGAGATGATGAGAATAGCATTGAGGTGCAAACGAAAGACATAATGAGAAAACCAGATCTTCTGGGATAGAGGTTTTATATATTCAATAGATTTGGGATACCGCTAGGAAATAATAGAAGCTTAATGTTTATATTTATATTTCTTCAGAATTGTAGTTATAATTCTGCTCAACTGTGACACTTAATGCCCAAGTGACTGATAATAACTTATATATATGACTTCATTTATATATATATATATATATATGAATAAGTCAATAGAAATACAATTGAGTTTAATGAAACCTTGAGAAGAGTTTTTTCTAAGCAAAGTCAGAATAGTAATGGCACAGAACATAAAGACCTGTACTGGTCTCACATAAACATAAATATTTGACTTCAAATTGGTGAAAGCATCAGTAAAAGAAGTACACTCCCTCAAACTAATAGTTATTAAGCTGCATATATATATATACATATATATATGACTGAATGATTTGAATGTATTGCCTCACTTAATCTTCACAAAATTTGATGATTTAATCATTTTACTGATGAGAAAATTAAGGTTTACATGGGTATTTTGTAATGATCTTGAGGCAAGCATGCTATTAAGTGATTTATGCATGAGTTCATAATCTGCTTCATTAATTCTGAATCAGAGGAATATAAGTAAATATTTAATCTCATAGGTACACCCTTCTTATATGCAAAGGATAGATTCAGGACCTCCTAATGTAGAACGCTGAGTGATAGAGAATACCAAATCTTTATACACATACATACATACATGCATATTGATGATATAACTATGACAGCTAACTTATAGATTAGTCTAGATGGATAATTACTAAAAGATACTGAACATATATTCTTTTAGGAAAAACAATAGGAAGCCATGATCACATCAAATTACATAAGCTATAAAATTAAATAACAACTGATAGCACACTCTCTAAATGACTTTGTGACAAAAAAATAGCTTTCCAATTAAGGAAAACATGTTTCGAAGCTTGCTATAACTTGTGCACAATTTTCACTCCTGTGTCTACATATAAGCTAAATTGTTGTGTGTAAAACATCAAACTATTATATGCAGTTATATGAATTTCTCATGATAATATATCATAAAATCATGGTTGTAATCACAGAGATTGCTATTGTGTGTGATGCATATACAATTAAATAGCAAAAATTAAACATACTTAGTTTAAACATTAAAATAAAAAATAAAAGAACAGAAACAAATAAGACCTAGTATGTAGTATGTAAAAATAGTGAACTTAAATGAGAAATCAAGCCATGCTCTATTTTTAAATTACATTATAGCTTAAATTAATTCTCTGAAGTTGATGAAAATGATATTCATGATTTATCCCTATTGTTCTCCCAAATTTTCTTCTACTATCACAAGTCTTTATGATTGTTTTGTTTATTATTTTTTTTTACTCTTACTGACTATAGTTGTTGGCATATTTGATGACTTTATCAACACTTTACCATTTGAGTTTCACAATTTCATGATGAAAGTCTGATTTCCATCTTTCAGTCTGGGAAATTAAGATGCTGAGGTTCAGCAAATTGCCTGTCATCACATAGAGAGTAAATCTGTTCTCATAATCATCACAACATATGATCTTTCAAGTGACATGAATTATCTGTCTGGTATAGTACCAATAAGACCTCATTGAATGATACTGCCCCATGTTTTTATGTTTATTATGTTTTTTGTTTTAGTAAAAATAGTTAATACACCATCTATTCTGCTTTTTAGCTTGTACAATTTGGTGTTGTTAACTAGAAGCACCGTGTTCTACAGCAGATTTCAAAAATATCTTTATCTTCCACAACAGTTTTTCTATCTATTGAATAGTAGCTCTCCCTTTTTTTCCAACCCCAATTGCTGGCAACCACCATTCTGCTCTGTTTCTATGAATTTGACTATTTTAAAATCCATATAAGTGGAATCATGTAACATTTGCTGTATGACTGGTATATTTTATCTGACATAATAATGTCATTCAAATTTATTGCAGCATTATTCACAATAGCTAAGATACGGAAACAAATGAGATGTGATTGAATCAAGAAGTTGTGGGTTATACGTACATTGAAATATTAAAACTTTAAGAAGAAAATTAATAGATATTTAATAACATACTTTTTACTACTAGCAAGGTTTAAATATCCTCAATATAATGAATATCAAGTAAAATTAATTACAACATGCATCATGAAAACCTTCCTTGAAAAATGTATTGATTTCTTTATGTTGAAATCATGACAGTGTCTGGTTTTTTGTTTGTTTGTTTTGAAGACTAGGTTTCACTATTTTTGCCCCTGGAACTGCAGGCTCACGTTGCCCAGGGTACCACTGACTCAAGCAATCCACAGCCTCAGCTTCCCAGGTAGCTGGGATTAAGGCATGCGCCACCATGCTCAGCTATTTTTTGGGGACTCAGTCTCTCTATGTGCCCCCCGTGGGACTTAAACTGTGATCCTTGGTCCCGGCTGTGGCTTCCTACAGGCATGTGCCACCATGCCCGGCCTGTCTGTTGACTTAATAAAATTTCATGGTAGTAACAAATTAATGAAATTCTCTAAAGTTGTATAATAACAAAGTGACCAATGATCATATTTAAATAAAGATCTATAGGGTACCCCACAAAAACACTTTCTGCTATTATAAATTCCCTCTACATGTATTTAAAAGGTATGTAAAACCTACCCCTGTACTTCCACTCAATCAAGAAAGGAGACTGGTGATAATTTACACAATCAAGAAAGAGTTGTAATTATTTTTTTACCGCAAATGGAAAATAAAAATTTGACAATAGTAGAAATATATTTTAAAATAGTATATTTGAAATATATTTGAAATCATGTTCTTAAAATATAAAAAATTAATGCATTTCCCAATGCTTATTCAAAGTAAGTTTAGCAATGAATCATGCATGCCTTTTTATTGTTCCTTAATGTAATATTTCAAGATGCCAGAAAAAGCTAAATTCTGACATATTTAGAGTTCTAGAATCTCTACTAACAGAAAAAAATTCTATATGGCACATAGTTATCAAATAATAAAAGATTAACATAATCATTATTGCATTTTTTCCTTTTCCCAAAAGGTCCTATCATGCTCTCTTCACCTGCAAAGATACTGAAATATTAACATGTTTTAAAAAATGTTTTACTCAGAAATAGTTTTTCACTTATGATTTATTAGAATTTCCAGCTAGAACTAGAGCATTTGGAAAATTATATATGGTATGAGGGAGCATAATGGCATACTCTTTCAATTTTTTTGAATAAAATTATTTTCATTATTGTGTATTTACTACTATATTTTAAATAATTGAAGTCTATCCATATATAAGTGATAGAAAATTGGAGAATAACACTTGAATACTATCCTGAGATTTGTATATTTCTAGTCAGGAAGTACTATTTCAAATTGTCAGAAATAAAAGGAAAAGAAATAAAAGATTGACTGCTTTCCATTTTTACATTGTTTTTATTTTCTAGTCTACCATTTTAATTCAATTGTGCTTCTTTGGGCACTGAAAGCAATCTCAGGAATTGCTGAGTGGTTAAAAAGGGAGTCTAATGGTATCTAAAATCAATTCACAGGTCTGTCACTGATTCATTGTGTGACTTTTGCTGCCACTGAGATGACATTAAACTGGTCAGTCTCCTCAAGAGGAGACTCAGAATTTCCTTTGTGATAAAATTATTTATTTAGTATGCACTATGCATATATACTTAGGAAAATAGCTTACTGATTAAAATGTGCAAGAGCAGCTTCTATTTCAACAAGTTACCTCATTTGAGATTATAGAAAGCTTTAGACAGGCTAGAAGCCTGGATCTTCCTAGTGTTGCAAATGTAGTTTTGTATATATGCCAGGGTTCAAGCTCCTTTTAAGTGCTTTTATCCTGGCAAACTTTTCCTCTTCTGATTTATATTTTGTTGGCATTTAATAGCTGTCTTACCTCATATTTAAATTGCTCAACCTGGAGAGGAGAGAAGTCTAGTGTCCCATATTCACTTGCCCTTAGCTGGCCTAATCTTGAAGGGAAACATAAGATTTGCAGGGAGCAATACTATTTTTTTTTCTTTTGGTTATGTCATGCTATACAACAATCCTAGTTGCTACCCTGACAATAGATCAAAGTTTTTACTAGCAATAATATGGATTTTTTTAATCCATTATAAAAATGCACAGTATCTTAGACATATATTGAAAAAAAATCTAGAACAAGTAGTACCAGCATATCCAACAATAGAATGAGGAAAGATATAAATGGCAAGCAAAATGTTATATATATATATTTTTTTTTACCATAAAGGCATTTAGAATAAACTCAAGTGAGATACCTAATTTGTAAAGCACAACCAAAGCAATCCATAATGCCCAGTCTCTAGATTAACAATCAATTTTAGCTGAAATAAAAAAAAAGCAAAATGAATGATGCATTTGTCATATGAATGACAAAGCATATTATCCTAGTTACTTTTCTACCCTGAATATGTCAAAATTTTAATAATTTCCTGACAGAAGTAAAGACTTTTTGACTGTAATGCTAAGAAACATATTTGGATTTGAAAGACCTTTTTTCAAAAATTTTAAATTGGAAAATGCGATATACTCCTAACTACTTAAGCCAAATACGTACTTAACACAAACTCAGCAAATACCTGATATCTTACTTTTTAGAAAAATTATGCTTCCAGACTTAAACTGTGACCACAGTTTCTATAAAATTCTTGCTCAAACATGCATGTTTATAAAATACTATAGCATACATTTACTGTGTAGCTCCTCTAATTCCTATCCTTCATTTTACAGGAAATTTAAACTCATATTGGTTAAATGGTATTTTCATATCCCGTGACTACTAAAGATAAAAACTGAAATGAAATTCAGTTCTCCTGATAGTTAATACAGATTCCTTTACATTACACTATATTGTTTTTACTGTCACTGCCAAGTGTGTAAAAGGATGTGAAAAACATACTTTTCCTTATATCTCAAGTGTTGTATAAGATTTTTATAAAAATAGAAATACAATGACTAAATAGTTATGTTAGGCATGTTTAAAATTAGTTTTCTTTTTCTTTTTTTCCATCCTTGCAACCATGACCTAATTATAAAATATGTCAAGTTATTTCAGAGAGTTTATAGTTTCTTCTAGAAAAATAAGATTCATTTATTGAAAATGAGTCAACGGTTTCTTCAAAAGATAAAATTTTAATTTAGTTTCAATACTCTGTATTGTTTCCTTTTATTTTTTCATAAAAGTAGCTGGATTTTAGATGGCTTTTATTAGTTGAAGCAGTCAACACATATCACATATTATCAAAGAAAATAATTGAAAACTTTAGGAAAGCACCCTAAACACAAGAATCATGCAAAATTTCACCCACACACCTCTGCATTCACTGGACAAGAATGACAAAACCCTTTGATCTCTCCTGAATAACATGAAAGAGTAAAATGGGAAAATAAGCAACATCTGTTAGAAAGAAGTTATAATGAACAGGGTGTAGAGTAGCTGAGTGTTGACAAAGAGCATGAGAAAAGAAAAAGATAGAATGCAGATACAAGTTATTTATAGTCACAAACCTCAGTAGATCCAAATAGATAAAGTCTGATTTAGGGGAAAAAGCAGATAAGTACTTTGATTAATATTTAAAGTATTTATAATTCTTATAGTGTCATCTCTCCAAATATTTTTAATAGGACAGATGTATACATATGTGCATATATACTATTTGCATGTACTTCGATGGGCAATATATAGATATACATATATATATAACTTTGATACATAGTTATAAAACTCAATATAGCATAAATTGTGTGCATCGTGATATGTGTTTAAATGTATAGTGGATGTCAACATCTTAAACAAAATTATGAAAATGTGATATAGGAAGTATAAGTTAATTTAGGCAGCCTAACCATGTATTTGTAAATATGAACTAGTCTATTTTCCTTCCATTTACCTTAAGAAAACAATATATCTACTTTGAAAAGTGATTGTTGTGTGTGAAACATAAAGTGTCTACAGCTAGACACTGGACCAGAGCTGTAAAGCCACAAGCCATGTATGTGATTGTTTCCATTTAATGGAATAATGCCCTGGTTTCTCATTCTGCTCCCTCCACTCTCCTCATTTTCACCACTTTCCCTGTCCAATTACTTTTCCACACTGCAGTTAGAGTGTTCTCAGAAAGCAATGGCAACTTGTTACCTCAGATTAAAGACAGTCTGTCCCTCAAAGACATCATCCTAGTAATTAGGGGATCTGCCTTTTGGTTTCCTTCCTCTATATTCTTGTTTTGGACCATTTTCTCTTTGTACCCTCCTAACATTCAGAGCTCCTTTTCTTCTTTCAGTTGCTTTTATTTCTGAGTTCCTCTTCTAGGCCTTTTCTCTTACTGTTTCTGTGACCTGTAATAATCTTTCCTTGCACATTTGCTTTAATAAATTCATCTCATACCTTCTAATCAAGTCAAGCATTATTTCCTTAGAGCTAGTTTCTCAACATCGTTTGCATTGTAGATTCTGCTACTTTATATATGCTCTCATAGGAACATGGTAAGAAGGCAGGAGTAGATTTATATAATGTGGTGATTTTGAAATGGGAATTAGAGAATCTTGCTGATACAGGATATATATTTGCAGGTAGGATTCACATCATAAACTCTAACCTATTGAAGATCATTTCTTCAGTCTCAATAATTTATCATTCTTGTGTTTTTCCTGTGCAAAATATCATAGCATTAAAGTTACAACAGGAACATAAAATACAAATTCCCAGCCAGATTGAACCCTTACATAAATAACACCAAACAGTGCCTTTAAAAAGGTTGTGGGAGTTCCATATTTCATTTAAGCCACGCTATATATTTGACATATATCGCTATTATTTGTCAGCAACAATCCATTCTGATTACGTAAAGCTATGCTGAAACATTAGCACTTTTTTATTTTTTTGTTGATACGGTTGTTCTATCCTTCATATACATATGACAAGTAGAAAACAGATTTAAGAGAATTATTCACAAGGACATTTATATAGATCTGCAGTTGAAAGTGATTCTGTTAGAACCCTTATGTAGCAAGTAAGAAAATCAATAATAATTGGAAGGTTTACAAACCCATGACCAAAGTTAAGGAAAGAAAAAGAAAGGGGAAAAATGAAAGGGGAGAAAGTAAGGGAGAAGATTTATACCAAAAATCCATTTTTAAAAGGTGGATTGTGCTAACAATAGAATCTATTAAACATCAAAATGTATTTTATTTTTAACCACTTGTTTAAAATAGAACAGAAAATCTTTGTTGCCTTAGTACTCTGAATTAAATATGACAAAGATTCTTTGGGTGCTTTCACTCATAACATACATTTTTGTTAAAGTCTGTTTTCACTCTGTAGACTAGCACACAGGAAGCAATAAATATAATAAGCAATGTGATGTTCAGCAGCAGCTTATTTCTTGACAGTGTGGGGAAGTGGGAGTTTTAAGGTGAGAGGGTAATGGAGCCAAGTAGAAGGCAAAAGCAGAAATATGTACACACTAACATTCAAAGATAATAATTGAAGGTACCATTATAAGAAAACTATGCTCTATTGTTAAATTTCAAATTAACACTCTCTGAGGATAAAGGCAAATTTTATTTAGGTAAATGAATTGCTTTCATCTTCTCCCATCAGGATTTCATTGGCAAGAGATGACACATCCTGTTTAACAATCAGGTATTTCAGAGGGTGAACAGTTTGACAGGAAGCAAGTTTCCCTCAACTTTCCTTTAATGTCTTATTTTCTCTGTGCTAAGAGCATGTATTTTTTCATGTGTAAGAGATTAAGTCATTAATACTCTCAGAGTATAAAGCAAAGGTTGACTAGAATTCAAATTTTAGAATTCAGTGAAGGTTGTACAGTTAGGTAAACATGTAACATGCCTGTCTGTCTGATGGGAAAATAAATCGGGCATTGTAATATTATAGGTTGAGTTTTGTTTCTAGCTTGCTGATTTGGATCTCAGACTTCTACAGTGCTTGGCAGGTTAGAAAAAGAGCATTACATTCAGAATCACTCCCTGTTTTTAGTAGGCCAGAAATGATTCAAGTAAATTCTTCACTTATGAGCCATTAATAAATCAATAAATTTCTGGAAATTCATTATAGTAAAAGTATAAATATGTTGCCTAAACATGGAGTCAAAGTAAAGAAATTTTCCCTAAGCCTGTCTGAGTTTTCAGGGACCACTTGAATCATCCTCAGTGTTGGCTAAATATGGGTGCCTTGGTGATGGGTGTGGTGTGGTATTGTCCATCTGAAGAAATAGTTTGAATTCTGTACAGGGTCATAAGACAATGTTACTTCAATTTTAAAAAAAATCTGAAATTTATAGTTGTAATAAAGTATTTGTTCAATAAGAAATGGAACTAAGAAATAACAATTGAAGAACAAATAACTATATAATTTATATAAAAGGGATATTGATCAGATATGTTTAACCTAGAAAAGTATGGTGAGTAGAGTTTGAATTACGACATATATTTCTCCAGTTCTCCTTCCATCTCCCTAACTCAGTAATACAGATAAGGATTTTGCTTTTATTTTGGTAATTTTCATTTTGGTTATGAAATTTTCAGATTGGGTATGAAATAAATATATATACATATATAGTGTACAGTGTATGCAATTTTCTACAGCTTGCTATTTGCTATTTAGATGCTTGAAAATTGTTAATGTAAACAGATGAGTAGCTAGTATCAACATAGGTATTACTTTAAAAGTATTTTTAAATATTCTTGGTTTCAATAGGAAAAATCATTTAGTTAATTACATTCATTTGAACGCATTTTGATTTATTTTCTTTGCTTCTACATATAACACAGAATGTCATTTTATGTTGTTTGTTCAGTTTGGTGTATATGTTCCCTTTTTCTGTTGGTTTGAATCTTTTCTTGGTTTGGATCTTTTCTCCCTACAGAAAAAGCCTGATATTGTTTTATGGTAGGCTATTATTGTGCATTTCAGGTAAATGATCTGCACATTATTTCAAGAGCAAGTATTGAAAACTACATGTTACAAAATGGAAAGGAAGATATCTCATGATTGAGCAGCAATTTTATTCTGACAAGCGCCTAGATTTTTATTAAATTCACATGTTGATTTCTTTCCTATAAAAAAGTTCAGACTGACTTATCCAGTCCTTGAACTTCCATGTTTTAACTTATGAACTTTTTATCAACTTCTCTCCAATTCAAACTTTAAATCTAAGAATTATAACCATTTACATCTTCACCAAAACTCAAAAATGAGAACAATTATTTATTATATTTTTATCATTTCTATACTTAGCACTTTCTAATTCAACTCTTAGTTCTTTATATATTTTCATATACCTGCATATTGTATCTAAAATATTTTATATATGAAACTATATATATAAAATCTACCTCACATATTTACTTAAATATACTACTCTTACAAGTAATTATAAAAGAGGCATTCAGTTTTCAAATTGACTCCATTAATGAATTTCATAAGAGACATTAACAACTACTTCAAAGGCAAGAGTATGTTTTTATTAGATATTTGATTAATTTAAAATTATAGACAAACTTTATTTGATTTAGATATGCATCATTTAGTAAGCAACTGAAAACTGAAGATCATTAAGTGATTATCTTAAAAATAATAGTTGCTTTATTCAATAATTTTAGCATTATCTTTATTACAAAATATTTGATATATAATATCTGATAGAATTTCAATCATTGACAAGTTTTTATAGATTCATACTTATAAATTAAAGTTACTTTTGTTGAATTTGCAGTCACTAAGATCTTGATTTATTTTAACAGTGATGCCTGTTCCAGACTTGCTAATGGCAGCTACACACACTAAATTATATTGCAAGGGAATAACAAATGAATAGCTTAATTAAAACTTGAGATTCTGTTTCTGTTTAAGGGGAAATACTTTACAGTACTCTGAAAGCATGCTATAAAGTAGTGCTGGAGATGAATGTTTACATGCAATTTCTCAACAAATGGCATTCTTTCTCCTAACAGCTCTAAATTGATTCATCATTGCTCTTAGGAAGATTATTACTTCAAGACCTATTTTTACTCTTAGTGTAAGTTCAAAAAGTTAAACAAACAGCTTTGTATTTCTTCTCCCTAACAAAAGAACAGTTATATCCTGTTTATTTCTGATTATCAAACCTTTATTTCATATTTTAGGGCTTGTTATTGGGGAGGAGGTTTAGAAAATAAAAAGGATTATTCATTTCATGTCTTTTTGTTCTAAATATCTCCAGTTCATGAAGGATAATAAAATATTCTAGTAGCTTTAACTAGATTTGAAAAGGCATTTATAATTCAGTCAGCATATAAAACATGGGGAATACAATTTGTGCTACATTAAGATATTAACAAATAGTATTAAGCTAGATAGGATAGGTATTTTGCCCTCAATTAACTTAGAATTTGCTTATAGATATAAAACTGTCCTAAACTACAAGCATATATTCAACACTTTTCTAACTCATTTTGTGTTGATATCAAATTATGGATTTACCTTGAAGGGTGAATTTAACGTATTTTCTATCTCCAAACTAAGTGGTCATTTGGAAAAGACATCTGATGTAACATAGGTAGTGACTGGTTTTAATACTACTATGTACAAAGTTTGAGAAAGCCCATTTTGGAAAGTTTGCCTGAGTACTTAAGGTAAATTCCAAAACAGATCAAGATGGGAATAGAATCGTGGCAGAATATGGAAAGAGCACAGGAGGTCAGAGATGAACAAGAGTACAACAGATATTGCGCAGAAGCCTCTAAGCAACAAGCCAAAGATAAAAAGTGGCACTTTTAAAATGCATCTTCTACTGCCCACATTCTTTCATTCTTACCACCACACAGGATTTTATTAATAAGGAAAACAGAAAGTCCAAAAAAAAAAAAAAAAAAAAAAAAACCTTTAATGCCACAAGTGGCCAGTTATCTTACCTCAGTCACCATTTTAGTCCCAACGGTCCCAAAGACACATGTCCAAAATGTTGTCCTTTTTGCTCCTCCAAACCTGAAGCAGGCACTTAGCAAAATCCAATCTTTTTTTTGCTGTCTTGTCTTTGCTTCTTCTCTCTCCAGCATTCCAAGCTGCTCAACTTCTCCAAGGTTCTTCAACCTTTTCCAACACATGCTGATGCAAAATCAGCTTTCCAAATGCCTTGCTATCTCCAGGTACTAGTTTTCCATGCCACCAAGCTGCAGAGCCATGCTCTTCCTCTACCAGTACCGTCTTTGGTGGCATCTGGCCATGTTCACCAGGCCTGCCCTCAGCAGCCCCTGGTCACACCTGGTCTTTCATTCTGCTAGCTACTCCTCTGCAAACCACTCTCCCACAATGGCTCCTTACCACCACCAGTTCACTCTTCCAGGGGGCTTCTGACCAGTCTGGCCACTCTGGCTCCTCTTTACAGGTCACCATTCTTATCTTTCTCACTCCTTTCTCCTTCTCTTCTCTTTATGCACCCTTTTTTCTTCTCACAGGTCTATCTCTCAGATCCTGCCCACCAGGACAATATGGTGCCTACTACGATTTTCAACTATGTCACTTCTAGAGGCTCCAAATGCTGGTCCAGCTAAGTCACCCCATATCATAACAAAATGCAAAAAACAAAACAAAACAAAACAAACAAACAAACAAAAAACCTAGAAATGATTAATGGCAGTGAAAGACTATAATAGAGTGAACTATGGATTCATATAACAGAAGTCAAGGGGGATGGAGTATTCAGGAAAGGTTTCAAAGGATTTTAAAACAACCATAAACTACTATTTTTTTAATTATTTCCAAGTACTGTTCTATGTAATTTGATTGTCTCTCAGATCTCAGCTGTCAGGAGACTAAACAGAAATCTAGTCTTGATGTACTCACAGTCAATGTTTAAATGGTGAAAGTAATAGAAAATATAGGAACTTCTTTTGTAGAAAGATCAAAACTAGTTGTTATTTAGTAATTGGTTGTTAGTAGGAATAAATTAAATCAGTAAATCAAAGATATGCTCTGAGGTTTAAACATCTGTGGCAAATAATCTTTTCATTGACGATTTTGGAACATCATTTGCATAATTCACTTGATTACTGACCCCTGGTGTTTAAAAGATAGGTAGTGTGCTGCATGGTTTCCACTCTGCTGAGATTATGATTGGGAAGGAATATTTAAGCAATGTGTCACATAGGCAAATAATGAGTTCAAGAGTAAATGAGGAGTCAAGGTGTAAATGAGGTAGCCATGACTTTGAAGTTCTGGGTAATAAATAAGGAGAAATAAGATGCAATAAGGCAAAGATTAAATCCTAGCAAAGTGCTTTTGTTGCAGCTGTAGAGGAATGCTGAGGAAAAAGGAAATAGAAATATGGTGGAACAAATACAAAATAAAGTTGAAATCCAAACCTTAAAATAGGCACTCAAAATTTCCTTGCTTACAGGAGATATCAAGGAACAACAAAACAAACAGCAAGCAAAAACAAAATAAGGAAATTGACAAAAGAAAACCATTTCTAATATAACCCTTTAAATAGAAAAGTAAGAAAATAAGAATAAAACACTAATTTGGAGGGGTAATTGAGAAAAATAAGTTGTGCAACTGATAAATTCATCTTTATGGTTTAAAATATATTTCCCAATTGAGTCTTGAAAAAAGCAAGACTTATCTTTGTTTCTTTGACCTGTGACTTTGTACGCATGCCCCTGGTTATCATTTCAAGCACATGAAGAAACCTGTTAAGACAATTTGTGGATGAGCAAGATTTGAAATAATAATTCCCTGTTCCCAGAGTATTTTCTCAGTATACAAGCCACATCATCTATGCTATGAATTGTAAAAATCATAAATTTCATGTAGCAACACCCCAAATAGTTAAACCTACCATCTTTTATTAAAATACTTTGGCTTTGCGTATAATTATTATAAGATTCCAGTTCTGTTAATTATTACTTTCATCCCCTGGGGCATAAGCAATCTCCTTAACTGATGACTAAAGAACATAATATCTACCTTTTGGCTCATTGTGAAGAATATGAGGGTGATATTAAAATAGTGATGATAATAATAATAGTAAAGAGTTTATATGCTCTTATCACACAGGAGAAAGCAGCCTTAGGGGATTCAAGCCAGATGACACTGCAGAGTAGCAGATCCTATCTCAGAAACAGGAGCTCTAATTCTAGAGACTGATCTTGGACCTGCACAGGACCTGTCTTCCTATATTATCTAATTGTCCTGGTACCAGATTGAGGATGGCACAAAGGCATTGGGAGCAGTGTTTGCTGTAGCCACATCAACAGCAGTCAGCTCTATGGAGTTCACACACAGAAAACTCCCAGAGAATTTATAACAGCAACAGGGTGGGGAAACAGGAGAATCACCATTATTCTGCACTTTTCTTTGATCCTGCATGGTTACCTATCTCTGGGAGTTGAAGAAATTGCAATGTGTAATAAAAGAAATTCAATTGAATTTCCCTTTTTTCCCCATATATTGGAGGTGTCATAGTTTCTGACTGTGTGCCCTGTCTTCCTATAACCCATTCATATGTGTCTTTTCCATTTTGCCTCAAATTATTTTAAAGGGCAGTGGATTATAACTAATTTCAATTAGTGACTGAAGATTCCACTTAATATTAGACAAGTAGGAGATGTTTACAATTAAATTAATGGTATAGATTGTTTAACAAATTTGTTCCTTATCTTCCTATTGCTTGCCTGCTATTAAATGTTATTGAACTTTTTAGCTGCAAAAAAAAAGTTCCTAATTCCAAGTTGTGACAGAGTATATAGCTGCAGTTCATGATTGAGGATATCCTTTAACTCAGCTCTTATCATATTTTCTTCTTTCTTGATCTTGTGGCAGTTTTTCATTTCCTTCTGTGCTCATTCATTGCCCTCATATCAGCCCACGGTTATCCACCACCCCCTCCCCCAGAACAGTGTCTACAATTTTATGGTCAGTTTCAAAGCTCTCTGTAATATGATCTCCTCCCACATCTATGTTCTCATTTCCTACAACACCCCCTCTCATCTCATCTTTGTTTCTCCTAAACTTTAGTTCAGTTCATTGATGCCATTAGCCAAAAATATCTCATTGCAAATGTAGCATCCTCTCTCACTAATATGACCTATTTCATCCTTTATTCTTAACATCCCTTGAGACACCCACATTGTTAGATATTGTATAAATAGTATCTTCAGTTTTCAACACATACTGTAACATTTTTTGTTCCTAATGACATTATCACTGAAAATATATAAGAGAATAACAGCTTACTAGTAAGTTTTCAGAATATTAAACTGAATATATATATATGTTTGACAAAAAATAAATCACTAATTGCTGAGTGCAGATCCCCCCTAATTTTGTGCCCAGACCCTTGCCTTATAAATTAGCTATAAACCTTCCAAACAAAATGGACTTTGGGACTCATATTATGATTTATGGAAATTTGGAAAATCAGATCATGCCATAGACAATCTTATTGAAACACCTATGCTCCCCCACATCACAATTTGTTCTCTCAACTCAATTTTCCAGCAAGCTGTTTGGTTTTTATATTTTTAAATATATAAAGTAGAAATTTATGAGAAAAATATACAGAATTCAATAGCTGATTGAAATATACAGAATTCAATTCATCATTTTCCTACCATATTATTGTCATTATTTTGATTCCATAATTAATACCAAATTTTAAATGCTATTTTACTGGTTTTGTTATTTATTCAAAATATTTAAAGTAATTTCAAAAGATTAATGAAACAATAGGCAGGTAATTATTTTCTGGTCTTTGCATTCTGATTTTGCTCTTCTGAGCAAATTGGCTTGGAAATTGGCAACATCAGGAGACCCTTTTGTTCATTTTTGCTCATCCAAAATTCTCAGACTCTGTGACATGCCTTGTAATCATATTAAAAAAATATTATGAAATTAGTAGATTGCATGAAGAGAAAAAGATCTAGGGAACACCGTAGTTAAATTGTACATTTTCCATAATTAATTGTAATCAAAGATGCAAACATGACACAAATTGACATTTCATCAAAATAGTCAGTGCCTCTAAGTTTGCTACACATTCACCACTGTATGATCCCTGAGTTTGAGTGAAATTTATGTTGTGACGTTATGGCAAAGTAGAATTTCAGATCACTTTTGAAGTTTCCATCTAGTTTCTCAAATTAACCATCATTGATTGTTAACCTTATAAAACTTTGTTTCATGAGTTAAGACTGTGATCATAGTTTTTCTGAGAACTTTGTTAAATTTGAAGTGAATCTTAAAAATGGGAATTATTGGATGAGAAACTCAACATAGTTGATGATCTAGTGAGTTACAATGTTTTACAAGGTTTGCTTATACAAATGGCAGTTGTGGTCATACAGATCACTTAGAAAGATAAGGAAAGAAGCACAAAAGAATAGAGAGCAATCGAAATGTATAACTGTCCCATGAAAATGCCTAAGTCCCATGAAATTGCATCAAAATGAAGACTTCAAAACCCTGCATTAACTAAACAAAACATTTTCTTGGGGTTAAAGTGATTCCCTCCACTAATAATTTGAAGATATACTTAGATTTTAAGATATGAAGAAAAGTACTCACAAAGTATAAGCTAGAGACTTCACGTTTTAGTGCCCTTCCTTCAAGTATTAATTACTATTGTTGTTTCCATAGCATTTTAAGAAAAATAATAATTCCAAGTATTATAATATATTTCATATTAACATTGATTTTAATATGGGATTGTTTCTTGGATTTTAGGTTAAGATCAAGTATATTTCCATATGGGTACTATAACCAATTACATGCTGTAATTTGCCATTTCCTTTTTAATAGCATTTAATCAGTTCCCGATATTCTAAAGACCATGACGTAACTCTTCTTGCTTTATAATTTTTTTTTCATTTGCATGCATTTCCATAAACAAAACAATCCAGGTTAAAGTGCTTGGTTTCTTTACTTAGTTTGTGTACATATTTGTTTGTTGTTGAAGTGTCACTGGTTTTCACACTAATATTTGATTTAGAGGTACAGGATCAAATATTTTACCGGTATGTTATCATACCACATGCACATTTGAAAAGAATCATCAATTACCAAGTTAGTTTTTAAAGCTTAATTTTCTCACCATGGATTCAAAGAATTGTCTCTTTCCTACAATATATGTTTAAATCTTTGCTAATTTCCTAAAATAAATCATATATTTGTATCATATGAGTGTGATAACACTTGAGTGACAAGGGTTTGCTGAAAAAAGCTTGATATAAATAAATGTTTATTATTTTGGCCTCATTGCTTCCCAGATGGCATATATGAAAATATCCTGAAGTACAGAGAAACCATATGAGTAGATTCCAATTCTTATTGTGCATATGTTCCTTTCTATTGACATGTTTACATTTAGGTTGGTAACGTTTCCCAGTGGTATCTAATCATGGATGTAACAAACACATTTATAAAAAGATGTGATTAAAAAAATAACAGTCCTGTCACAAGGAAGATAAAAGGTTCTATAAAATTATAAGATTGGGGGAACATGGACTATGCAAAAGGCATAAGGAACAATCAAGTGAGTTGTCCACTACCTTTTTTTTTTTCCCCTGTGGAATTTCAGTTTATTCATTGAGTTTACTTTGCCAAGCTATCTGGGGCAAAACACTGGAGAGTAAAATGCTCATGTTCTGGAATTTCTCATTCTAGTCAAGATAGAAGGTTCCCTTTCATTAAAATATACCTTGGGAGTTAGCAAGCATTCATAGCTGAATAATTATACCATGACACGTATGTGATATCTGCATAAACTCAAATTAAGCTTCTATTAAAACATAATATGCATGAAGTATATTAACATATGCTTTCTGTTTTCTGTGCTTTATATTATTAATTTTAGTGATGACAAAGAACAGATGAATTATGTGATTGATCTTGGTTTGGGGAAACCAGATAAATGCAGGTCCCTTTAAATTAGAGGACAAATCCAATTTAATTCCACTATAAGAATTGTGTGCATATCCATGTTGTTTTTGAAGGACAATGGATAAATTGATGCTATTTTTTTCCCAAACTTAGAAGCAAAGTGATTTCATGTAATTTTTTTTGCAGTTAGAAATATGTTAATTCTTTATTCCTGGTCTTTGTTATGAAATAACGTTATAAGCAAACTATCTTAAATATAATGTTATCTGTCATGGTCAATTCAGAAAAGAATAATTCACTGTCTAATATGTTCATGAACTACAGAGAATGCAAAGATGAATTGACTGATATTATCTGTAACACTTTATTGTGATGTATGTTTTAAAGTAACACAAATGTGTAATTCAAGAACAAGAGTATTAGGAAAAGTACAATATTAATAATGTACTTACCATAATTAAAATTACAGTGGCTCAGTTTCAAAAGATTTTAAGTATACTCCTCTGTTAATAAACATATCTCTTTTAATTTGTAAGGCAATTTTGTGGAGTATTTCAATTTCATAGATAATATTGATATTTCATATACCATTAAGACTTTTTTAGAACAATTAGTAATTGAGACAATGGGTCATGGATCTTGATTTCATGTTTTATAACCAATAATTATTTTGGCAAAGTTAGCTTAAAAGTAAAATGATAAAAAATATTCTGGGTCATAGAAAAGAACATAAATTCTGTATAACAATTTCAGAGTAAGATTTTTATTATACTGAACGTTTGAACAACAAAACAGAAATTTGAATTCAGTTAGGCAAGAGGTCATCCTTATTTAGGTCAAAGGTAAATATGTGGAATGTAGGGAAATAGAACAAAGGATCACTAGAAAGCAAACCATTAAGAAACCCTAGAAATCTTGCAAAATTAAGGTTACAAGAAGGGGCAGATGTGGAAAGCAAAGTATAGAGAACTATATGGGGGAGGATAATGGGTTTCATAATGGTGGGTGGTAACATACTTTGAGAGGTGTGATCCTATACCTGTGGATCATATACAGTGTTGTAAACCAATGTTTCCATAATTGGGAAAAAAAAAAAAATCCATGACTGGAAATAATTTGTGCAGAAAAAAAATTTTTTTATTACAGGGAAAGATAAAATTTAAATATGATTTAACTGAAATTATAGATAAATCTAAAGGCATTACTAATACACTATAATGAAGACAGAAAATTCTGCTTGCTAGTCACATAGCATTACTTTTTAAATTTCTTCATGTTCTGTGACAGAGACCAGGGTTATATTCCTTTTGTATCTTCCCACAATGTATATTGTTAAGTAACTCTGACAGACTAATTCTTATGAAGTTTATTATTCATAATTGTTCTTATATTCTTTTGATGACTCAAGGACTCTTAATAGCTCTCAATTTTGAAATAACTATGGAAAATAAGGAAACTTTATATAGATCAGGAAACCAAGTCTGAATGACCACAATTGCAGAGGGACTGGGGTGATTTTTGGTAACTGAATTTATAAAAATAAATGAATTCCTAGTAATTTTCCTAGTAATAATATTTAGAAAATGAAAAGGAAAAAATAGGTTGTACAAATCTGTTTAATCCCTGCATTTATGTTTAAGGAGAAAGAAAAAGAAAATATCAAAGTTCAGTCATACAATGATAGAATTATTCCATATGAGAAGGAGTAAGGTCTTTGTAAACTAATTTGGAGCCTCTTTCCATGACTACGTGAAGTCGGTAAACCCTATAGATTGCTTATAAAATATATGCATGCTCAACTTCATTACTTTTCAGGAAAAAAAATTCATTGTTTTGCTGGAATATCAAAGGGGATTCAGATAGAATAGACATTAAGTAACGTGAGCTAAGTCGGGCATGGTGGTTCCTGCCTATAAACTTCAGCCTATGAAGCAGCTGGGGCTAGGGATGGTGGTTAGAGTCCTGCTCGGGCCAATGTAGCGAGACCTAGTCCCCCCAAAATAGCTGGGTTTGGTGGCACATGCCTGTAATCCCAACTACTTGGAAAGCTGATGTTGGGGATTGCTTGAGTCTGGTATCCCGTGCAACTTGAGCCTGCGGTTCCACAGGCAAAGATAGCAAGACCTAGTCTCAAAACAAACTAACAAACATGTGAGCTACAGTGAAGTTAAACAACTTAGCCAAGTCACAACGTATGAAATTCCTTTAAGCTACTGTAGTATGTAATAAGACCAAATTCTCCCTTCCCCGTCTAAGGTCTAGACACTCCCTTTCCTGACACCAAGCTAATGTGTGTATCTCAAAATCATCCTACATATCACTGTCAGATTCATCATAATATTTTACCTCTTTGATAAAATTGTCTGTGATTGAAATTATCACCATATCACTGACACCTTCTGAATACAATCCAAATAGATTTCTGGCACAGAAATCTTTCCACAGTTTGAGTGCAAATTTATTTTTCAGCCTTATCTTCTAATATATGTTTATATTCTTCATTGTCTAAGTTCAACTTATTGATATTTTCAAATATGAATTATATTTCTTTTTGAGAGGACTTTATTGACACTGTTTCCTTTAGATACAATAATCTGTCCTCCTGTTTTCTTCTGCTCTTGCCATATGCACACCTCTGACCCCTTGCTTTCACACCTAATGCATGCACTCATACATACACACATACACACAGATATACTCAGAAGTACACTCTCATTTCACCAAAAAAATGTCTTTCAGGAAGTAACTCAAATGAAGCCTTCTCTTTATGCTAAAATGAAATATCTCTCTCTTTGATTTTCTATAATTCCCAGTTTCTTTTAATTTAGGGTATCTCTCATATTTACTCTAAACCCCATTTTAAATATAAAGATGAAAATTATAGATTTGGAAAGATTTCTTTTTTCATATTCCATTATTAATTTTATTAGTTTGGATTTTAAAGGTAAATTTAGTTTCTCATCCATAAACTGGGTTTGGTAAGAATAGAGTTTTTTTTAAGATTAAGCTAAATAATACACAGTAAACCCTTGGACATGGCTAGCACTTTAGTGTGTGTACATTTTAATGTGAAACATCTTGAATACCTTATAAAATAATACTGAGTGTATTTAAATAACTACTGTTATATGTTACTGTTGTGATTTTTTGTATCCTCTTTGATTTAAACAATTAGATCTTCCACCTTCATATTCCAAACAAAATTTTAACACAGCCACAGTTCATTATGTATTTACTACATCAATTAATACTTGCATGTGTTTTATAAAACTTTAATATATCAGGATATTTATGAAGTAAATTCCAAGACTAAATTACATTAAGAAATAATTTTTTAAGTATAAAATTAATTTGAAAAACTTTAGTAGCTAATCTAATTTGTTGTTCTACTTACTTATACCCACCCCCCAAAAAAATACTGAGAATCATTTCTGTTGGGTTAAATATAGGTAAAGCAATTACAATGAAATAATGAAATACACAGGGACAGCACACTGATGAGACATATTCTTGAAGTTCTGCAAAAAAATATTTGACAGCTTTATCCTTCAATGATGATGGCTGTATTGAATTTGTGGCTATAGTATAACATTTATTAATAAAGGAATATATATACAGAACAGAGTGCCTATATAGTTTTAGGCTGTTTGAAATTTCATTTTTTTTTATATTTTACAAGAATAATCTTATATTTAAAGTATATGAGTACTGATAAGATATTAATAGTAATGCATATAACAATGCTAGAGCATTAACTTTTCATAAAGTTCATTTTAAATCTTGCTTTAATAATTAAGATTTGTGGTCTTTCCTGTACTACACAAATGTGTTCATTATTTGTGCATGTTCTTAAATTATTAGTTTTGAGAGGTGACAGCTCTGTCCTTGTTATTTCTTGGAAATGGTGTTTTCTATAGAGTTTCTTCAGATATATCACATGTTCAATCATTCATTTTATATTTTTAGTCCCAAGCTCTAATGTAGTAGTAGAAAGAATATAAAAGATTTGCATGCTACCTTAAAAGAATTTAATAGGAAGAAAAATAGGTGCATCACTGAATATCAGGGTTAAAGGCACAAATGACAGACTGTGAATATATTGCTATGTAAGTTTCAGGGAGAAAACATTATTTTGTGGTAGAGAAAATCAATAAACATTTAGTGAATTGACTTTCATGACCCAAACTTTAAATAATGGATAAAATCTGAACTTTCATATCCCAGGGAAATGTGATTCAAATGGAAGAATGTCATACAAGGAATCACAGAAGAGATATTGGTTCTTTTGTACTGCCATTAAAAGTAATATAATCCATGGTTAATAAAAGTCAAAACCTAAGCTAACGTGATTGGTATAATTTCTTCTTATAGATTCCATGGACATTTTCTATGATCATGTTCTAATAAGTTTTCTCTCCTTGGAGGCCCTCAGATTGCTAATTCTACCATTGTTAGAAAAGCATAGGATCCAAATGTAGAGCTGCATTCTTTCCACAACAATGGAAAGGTTTGCATCTATGCAGTATTATAGCTCTAAGTCTTGTGACTAGAGAATATTTGAAATATAGGTGTGTAATGAGGAATGAAATTTTAAATTTTAATTAATTAATCACATGTAATAATTCATGGCTATATCAATACAAGGTGTAAGTCACCTTTTTAAGGAAAGTCAATTCTGGGTGAATTTGATCCACAAAAGGATCTCCTCTGGGCAAATTGCAATATGCCACAATATTTCCTGTGAGATCCTGTTACATCCTCTCTTTACTGTAACCGGTAGTTTTACCTTGTACTATTGTTAATTAGGATGTGTTCACAGGAAACTAATAAATTATAACCCAGGAGTCTCTGAAGAATTCTACTAGGGAAGTGATTTTTGAATTTACTTTTAAAGAAAAGGAAGTTCATCCTGGGGTTGAGGACAGAGAGTGGGTTGTGGGGGCAGCAGGAAGAGATTTTAGGCAGAGATGAGAAAAAGCAGGATATGAACAAGGAATACATGACAATTTAGCGAGACTGGCACATAAGGTGTGTTTTATGAAGAGCATGAGGAAAGAAAGTACAACGTAAAGATACATACTAAGTTTTTAAATATGTTCCCTGCCTCAAATGGACTTTCAATCACATGTGTATAGAATTTTCTTTTTTTTTTTAAGAACCATTTATGTTTTAGCTGTTAAATAACTAAAATTGCAACTTTGTTAACTAAATTTATTACTTAGACAACTTTGAGATTGAGAAAAATTTATTGCCAGTGATGTCATCAATGGTTTATAATTTATAAGACTTTGAATTGGACATTAGCACAGTTATTATTTCCTTTAATGCCTTACCTCACCACAGACTAATAATATTCAGGAAACCCAAAAGACAAAGGGAAAGAGTAGTCTTGAAAGCTAGAAATAGTTGCTGAAAACTGATGCAATCATGTAATAAAATATAGTGCAATAATTTATATATGTTCATAATATCTGCTAAAGCAATTAGAATCCATACAGCTAGAATTTTGTTCATGTATTACTGAAAATAAAACCATTTCAACCCAAATAAAACTATAAACTATGCAGTGTAATTGTGTACATTGGTCTTAGGATTTTTAGTCTTATTACTTGCATATGTGATCTATTTAATACTCTTTAAAACAGAAAGTCAGCGAGTAGCAATCAGATTTCAAAAGGCCTTCCAAGTACATCCAGTTAGCTAAGTGATATGTTACATATGACATTGGATTTTAATAGGCAATTATATTGACATATTTATTTTATAATAGGTTAATATCTTTCAACCTCAAATAGTTTTATCTTACTCGTAAGACAACAGAAAAAATATCCTAAGTGCCTCTTTTAGTTGACAGTAGCATTCTTTTTCAATTGAAAGATGGTATACATTAATTATATATAATTATATTTTCAGAAAAGAATTTGGAGCTAGACTCAGGTCTAGCTGTGGAAAACAATAGTTCTCAGTATTTCAGACACCTGTCCTAATTCCCAGTGGTAAAAATATGGGCTCTTGACTGGAATTGGTGCCACATGCCTGTAAGCGGCAGCCTAGGAAGCCCTGGCTGGGGCCAGGGATCACGGTTCAAGTCCTGCCAGGGCACATAGAGAGACCTAGTTCCAAAAATATATATATATATAGCTGGGTGTGGTGGTACGTGCCTGTAATCCCAGCTACCTGGGAAGCTGAGGCTAGGGATTGCTTGAGTCTGTGGTACACCAGGCAATGTGAGTCTGCGGTTCCATGGACAAAAATAGTGAGACCTAGTATCAAAAAATAAAAATATCTATCTATCTATCTATCTATCTATCTATCTATCTATCTATCTATCTATCTATCTATCTATCTATCTATCTATCTATCTATCTATCTATCTATCTATCTATCTATCTATCTATCTATCTATCTATCTATCTACCTACCTATCTATCTTTCTATCATCTATCTATCGGCTGTTATTTCCACTGCAGTGTCTGAGGCACCATGCTATTGACCTGCTTAGGAAAGGATTTCATTGTAACAATTCTAAATGATTAGTTAAATCTTTTTTTTTAGAAATTTACTATTGAAAAAAGAAATGAATGAATTTTTCATACATACTAGTGTTTTATACATTACTGTGATATTCATGTCAACGTTATGAGATTTTTTGGTCCTCTTTTTACCAAAGAGAAATATGAGCTTCACAGGGGTTTTAGGGTTGCCTGAGGCTCAGAGCTAATAAAAGGCAGTGCCAGGGATAACACCCATTTCTGTGTGATTTCAGTATCCTTAGACGCCATTACTACATTTAATGGGTATGAATTTACACCACAATAATTTGATGTGAAAAATGTCTTTACTTCCTTATTAGAAATCAAATTACTGTTGCCCACCCTCACTAGGATGAAAAGGAAATGTAAGATTTACCCTTCATATCAAACTATAGAAGGATTACATGGTAGATAACTCACAAGTTTGATGTAGAATTACATTTAAAGGAAAAAGGAGACCAGCTTTGAACATATTACCCAACACCATTTCAAAGGATAATTTTTCATCTTTTCTTGACCCATAACTGATATGCTTAACCTCTTTTCCTATGAAGTCTAATACTTTACCTTGTAAATCAAATAGTTAACACAAGAATAGAAGCACTAATTTACATTGGCATTGTCTTATTAGTTTGTACTCATGAGCCAAGACATAAATTATCTTATTTACCAGCACTATAAAATATCTTACAGAAATTTACAATATTTATAACCATATTTACCAACCATACCACACTTCTTGCTGCTTCCTTAACTGTGAGATATAAGCACATATACAAATTTTAATATTTTTTGTTTTGAGACAGTATTTGTCATCTACTGAGCATTTTTCTTAAACATTATTTCCAAGTACTTATCAAAATGTACCTAAATATTTCTTAAAAGACTTTTCTAATCTTTCATTAACATGTCAATAAATTTCACTTTGTAATTTTAATACTCATGCCTATGATAAATTTGTGCTTGTAAAAAAGTGTTATCCAGTGACTAATGTAACTGTCTTAAGTAATATTTCTTCCAACACATGCTAAAAAAAGTTTCAAATAATATTATCAATTAATGTTAAATTTTTATTTTCACCTTTTATCATATGAGAAAGCATTGAGAGAATAAAATAGATTGCTTTTTTAAATTTTACTACTTTAAAATGCTTTATTTCATTTCTCTAATTCTCACAATAAACTTATGAGAGTAATTATCCTAGGGAGCATTGATTGACTTTTGGGGACCAGAAGTTCAGATGTAGTTTTAGTGCTACAAAAGAACAGAGATAATCATTTATACACCTGGACCTGGTTCTTGACTCTGTTCTCCCCTGTATAACAGGGCACAATTATGAGAAAATTCATCAATTATTGAACTATGCAAATTTTACAGCTCAACTAAAGTAATCTCATTGTGAGAGGATAGCTAATGGCCATATGTGGAATCAATGTGAGGCAAGACTAGAATAGGTAATTCTAACTCATGGTAATAAAAAGGAGAACACTTTGGTTAGTGCTTCCTTTTTCACTTGTCCTCCCTAACTAAAATGAGTTTTCAGAGTAATAATTTGAAACACTGCCATTAGCTCCATCAGAAAATTAAATGTTAAATAAAGCGATCCTTATTGGCTATAAAATGAACACTACAAAGATAGAAAAAACTCTTATGTGAATAGTAGAGAAATTGCCAAAAAAGCTATTTTATTCAATTCTTGGACAAGTTAATGTCCTACTGGAAAATGCATACATATTCTGACCTTATTAAATCCTTGGGCACCATGTTCTGAAAAGACTGCTGAAAAGTATTTCCGAATTTTCTCCACTGTCATCTAGAAGTTTCTGTAACTAGACATAGTCTGAGGACAGGGTCTCAGACATGAGGCAGTTGCCTCTTGTTTAAAGCTTTTGTTGCAGTGCTTTCCTTTGGGTCTGAGTGCATTTCTATCTCAGATGTTCAGCTGAGCCCTTCTCTGTGACACAAATGAATCATATCTGTGCTTGTTGCCTTAAGAATGCTATCTTCAGGCACAAGTCCCCTGAATTACAGTCTGATATTTTGCACCTAGAGGAACTGAGAAAGATTATTTCAGATACTGTCTACCTTCCAAAATAACTAATTGTAAAAATGCTTGAAAAGCAGCAACATAGTAGGAATGACAGCAGAAACCAACTGTTAAGGGTAGTTAGCACTTCCTTCTGGAATGTTAAAATAGGAAAGTAAGTTCATCTTTTTCTAGGCATGTAGCATAGAGGTTTGCCATTTTCCCCCACTATGTGAATGAAAAGAGTAACATTACATAAATTTGTAAGTCATTCCTTTAAGAATCATTTGAGTAGTTCTTGAAAGACATTGTGATAAAATAATCAGTCTACTTTTCTTGTGACATGTTTGTTCTTTAGTGTTCATTTATATATTATTATTTTTATTTACAACATGCTAATTCTTCTGAAAATCAGTCAGCTAAATAGATAATGACTAGTAATAACTAGGATTCATCATTTAGTTCACTTAACTTATTTTACTGTCTCTACAGTTGACTGAAATTATAATACCCTAAAATGATGGACATACTTAACCTCTTTATGATTAATTGGCATGTGATTCTTTTTTATAAATAAATATGACCCTCCTTCTTCTTATCTACAGGACAACATTTTTAAACTGGAAGATTCACATTTTGAAAATGGCCGTGGGAAGAGTCCTTATGACCCTAAACTGTTGACAGCATCTCTTTTAATAGGTACGTAGTCGATCATCAAATAAAAGGTAAATATTCTATAGATAAGAATCAGAATGCTTGATCCTTTTTTTTTTTATGGATCAAAGTTTTATATTGTGAATCACAGATTGTTTTAGGAATAATGCCACTTGAGGTACATGCAAATAATTTGATAATGAACATTAATACATTAATACTAAATGCTGTTTTGATTATCACTATCTAGTTTATGATTGTTTTTAATCAAAATGGTTTAGTAGTATCTTTAAAAATGCCTGTTGGATAACTGTAAATTGCCACTTGAACTTTTATAAAGTTATTTCATGTAAATTGGTTCTTGTTTTCATTTTGCAAAATACGTGTCTAAGTATTGTTATTTCAGAAAGAATGAGATATCGTCTATCTTGTTAATTGCAGCTCCAAAATTTGTCAGGTTACTTTTGAACAATTTATTCAGTAAAATATTGGGCCTGCTATGTTACCTTGCATTGACAAAGACTTTCTTTTTCCATTTTTTTAGACATTGAGTTTTTAATTTTTTAATCTAATAAAACATTTTACATATTTTCTCTACCCTTTATCTAACTATCTTCCTGTTTAAGTTTTCTTCTTTTCTCTTTTCCTCAATATTACAGATAAGTGGGGAATGCTGAGTTATAGTTAAAAGGAATACAAGTAGAAAATTGAAATGGATAGAAGACATTAGTTTATGTTAAAAGATAAAGACTTTTTCATGTTCTTTTCTCACTTTTAGACTATGATTAAATAAAGACCAAAAATTACATATTTTTGCATGTTTTTTTGCCCTTTTTGAGCTTTTGGACATAAAAATTTAAATCAAATCCTGTTGTGTTCATATCTTGGAGTTACTCTGAGCAGTGAGATCATAATACTGTTCCTGTATATATATTTTCTCTATATAACCATGTTATATTATAATAAGATGTTATATAACCGATTTTTTAAAAAATTCCATGATAATGTAATAAGACAATTAGCAGAGAAACTTTTCAATTGTTCAATTTCTAAGAATTTTGAAATGGCCTAGATTGTTAAAACGTAAATTATTATTATTATTATTATTATTAAACATGTCACAAGTTCACAACAGTTTATCAGTCTTTTTCTTTATGAAATAACTTTTTTCTTCTTAACAAAATAAAACTTTTAGTCACAGTAAAAACAACACTAACTATGGGATATATTTTTGCTGTATTCCCTAGTGTTTACTTTCTCACTCTTTCACTGATCCGTTTTTTCGTTATGAATAAAGCCATTATAGCATGAATTATCTTCTCTATTGCTTTCCAAATGCAGACAATTTCAGTTCATTTGATCCATTTATGAAACATTTTAACAAAAGTTTAAGACCCGAGGAATGCAGCAAATTTAACACACTTTAAATGTTCCTATTCACAGAAGTCCTAGTGATTACATGTGGATGACTTCCTTAAGTGCAGACATAGAAATCTAAAATTTGTCTTATACAAAGAGGAGGAATCTTACTTTGTTCAAGCTCACATCCACTCTTATTTAAATTGCATGCTGAAAAACAAAGATTGCATATTATTCAAAAAGCAGTTTGTAAATTTGTGCCTTAAGAACTTTAATTTATATTGTGTTTATCTATTGGGATTTGATTAATTATTTATTTTGATCTTCCATTGAGAAAAGGTGATGTCAAGTATTATAGAGTTCATATGTTCTGAGCCACACCAAGTCCCCAAAATTATGGAACTCCACCATTTTGGTTTCACATTCAAACTCCTTTGAAAAAAGCTGTATAGGTTTCTGAAAAGGAAAAGGGAATCAGGGAAATTCTGTGAGTCAAGGAGAGGATGTGCAGCTAAAAAAGCACAATGAGCATTTCAGAAAAGCAGTTCTTAATTGGAAGACATAACCTATACACAAAGGTAAAATAATTGAATAATTATCAGTGCTTATTGACAAAGGAAGATTTTTTAAAGCCATATAATTGAATCAGTTTGAATAGCAAGATAAAAGCTATTTATTCTAGACCTGGTAAAATCCCTCAAAATAACTGCAATATATTTTTAATTCAAGAGCTATGACTTTATTTATTGAAGTTATTTGTTTCTTTTATACTGTGCCATAAATTCATCTTCTCACAGTACATTTAATTCCCTTTTTTGGGTTTTCCTTGGCATTTTCTCATTTGCTGCTTTAAAAAGCATATTCCCTAGTTAATGACCCACTTTGACATAAATATTTTCTACTGCACCTCCTAAACATTTAGATATAATGGTAACAATTGTTCCCTGAAATATATACAGATTCTATGTTGTATATTAGAGAGTGGCAATTGTATATTCATAAAGTCCATCTCCCTGAAAGATTTTAAATGCATTCTCTTCATTTAAGCACAAAAGATAAAAAATTGCAAGGTGGTTCCTAAATGCTTCTTTTTCCAAAACTGGGAAATAAAATTTCATAATTGACTCCAACCACCTGTGAACTCTTTAGATGGATCTTAATAGCATTTTTCCCTCTACTATTAATGTCTTAATTAAACAATCTTAACCAATAACAAACTTTAAAACTAGATGACAGCTTGAACTTTTTAGTTAAATCTATCAAGGTTTAGAAATCTATCAAGGTTTAGAATAACCTTTCTCCTAAATGCCTTAAGTTTTTAAACCTAGGTCATAGAAAATATGATTTCTTTCCTAAGCCATGAATAACTACTGAATTAAATCCCCAAATCCTATAGTGTGTCCTAAGTTTTTCATATCATCTTAGTAATGTTAACTTTTCAAATCTTTAATAAATATAATTTGGTCAATATGCAATTAACTGCCCCATGATTTTTTTTGATATTTCTTAGTTCACCCACCTGTAAATATTTTTTATAACTTTGTTTTATAATCCTTTATTAGAAATAGCATCCTGCTCAGAAGAAATGCCAGGTGTGAACAAAGCACATGAATATTTTTGTGCTAATTAAGTATCTTCTCACATTTTTATGACATTGAAACCAAAACCAACTGTATTTTCTTATTAAAGTCTTCAGTCATTGCAGACTGATAATTTAGAGATATTCCTTCACACAGAGATATTTTTAGGCTGTATTTCAGGGATCTGGCACTTCAAGCTAAAGTTTATTTCCACAAGCTAGAACTCTGCTCTGACTTGGAATAGATACATTTTGACATTAATATGCTCTGCTTTGTATTAGAACAAGAGATACTCCCTAAATTAATTAACTATAATTGAAAAATTATCTGAATCTATCTAAGACTCAATTTCTTTGTATATAAATTCCTTTGATATAAAATGACATTGGCATGCTAATTCCGCTAGTTTATTGAGAAGTAAATAATGCCATGCAATTGCATACTCCTTTTGAATTATATATTAAAATTCAGACCAATGGGAAAAAAGTACAGTAATCTGACTAAAGGAGCAGTGTGTACAATAAATATTTATTTTTTAATGTTAAATAATAGTACATAGTAACTACTCAGTATTAAGTTTAGAAGGACAACTATACAACAAATCAGCATATGCTATTTATTGGTATAGAGTTAGTGCTCAGTCAGTATAAAAGTGAAAAATAATTCCCATATCCTTTGCCCTCAGCAAATGGATTTCCATGTCCTGTATGTATATGTATATAAAAGACATACATTTCTTTATCTGTTTCTAATTATTTTGCTACTCTGTGAGTTGCATTTACTTAAGGTGTTAACAGCATAATGGCTTGGTCTTTAGGTTTGTTTGAATTTTGCTCACATGCATGTCACATGTCACACTTTATACCTGTGTTAGTAATACTGTGATTTCATCAGGAAATGTTTTTTTTTTTCCCACCTTCTGTTTTTCCTCACCACACCCTTCTTAGCAATTGTAATCCAATACATTAAGTGATCTAACCCACATTTTTACTTCATTTTAAACTGTGAACAGAAAGTCCAGAGTATATATGAACTTTTGTTTTTATTGCATGCTTCTTAGGCAACTCAGTAATGGTGAAAATGCAGTTCTCTGAATTTTTGTTCATCTCAGTGAAGAGTGCTCTCCTGAGAGGCAGTTAAAGTTTACAGTTAAGAAAGCTTACAGTTAAGAAAGAACAACAGTATTCTCAAAGAGCAACTTTTAAATTTGACACTTTCAGATGGGTAGTTACATCTATCAGTATTAAATAAGTTAGTACATTATATTATTTTTGAGACACCAAATGATCTGTATGTTATTTTTTTAGACTTTAAAACTTCTCTGAGCAGAGTACCCACAACTACTTTCGAGACATATATGTGTATTATATATAAAGATATAATATATATAACTATATATTATATGTATAAAAAGTTCCCTAAATTTAATAAAATCAGAAAATTATATTTTCTTTCATGATAACTTACTACATAGGGAAATGCAAAAGTAGTTACTTTGACCATAACGCCATTTGACTCTTTGTAGGAAAACATTACCTAATACACTACTTCAGTTTTCCAAGAATTCTTATAATTAGTGTTAGAAGACTGACAAATTAAGACTTGCCCAAGAATCAATATATAATTTGATAACTTTGTGAATGACCTAAAATATGCAAAGGAAGTTTGGCAAGTAAACTTTTCTGTTAAACTTATTTGTTCTTTAAAAATGAGCCAACTAAGTTATAGTAAAGTTCTTTATAAGCAAATATCATTAGGTCATTTTTTATTGACACAGTTTGCATTAATTCTTAAATACATGACAGAAATACACAAGCATGTTAAATGAAATATGCTCTTAATTGGTTCTATTCTATTCTGTTCTAGTCTAGTCTTGTCTAGTCTAGTCAAATTTGTTTTTATATTATCATCATTATTATTATTAAGATGAATGTGAATGATATTCAACTAGCTGTACTTTTGGGTCAAAGCAACACAAAAGTCATAGAGTTTCTGAAGTTATCATCTCTGATAAGAATCCTCTAGATATCCTAGCAGAAACTCTGATCCAAAGTCTGCCATAAAGGAACGATTGCTGATACTGTGTGTTGACATTATAAGAATGTACCCTTTATAGTCACCTAATCATCTGTTGCCTCCCAGCACACAGAAATCACTCTGACTCTTGCCAAAAATAATACTCAGGTGGGAGGTAATTTCCTATAACTGGAGGCAATGGATGCCTAAGATGCCACCTTCCTTTGCTTTGTAAGTCAATGGTTTAATTTAGTTCTTTTTTTTTTTAATAAAAACTGAGTCAATAGATCTACTTTTTGAAAAGCCTACCTATTGTCAAATGAGAACAACAAAATCAATCTTTCTCCCCTTGCCTTCATTTATGTTATTTTTGCCTCATTATTTGGGAGTGGATAGCAAAAAATATGAATTCTGAAATTATTAACTCAATGAACACAAGAAAGAAGTACCTAGTTAGGTCCAAGTAACAGTTTCTTATGTTTATTTTAATCTACTGAATAGTTTCATAACTAAGGATTTTTTCATACTAAATTTGAAGGTTATTTGATTGTTTTCTTTACTCTTCCATTTCTAATTATATGTTGGACATATAAGAAGGGTTTTCACTTTTCATAATCTAGTTGTTATATTTTCCCCTTTCCTTAATTTTAATTATCTAGCAAGTGAATGAATAGGCAATAGAATTCAAGAAAAAAAGTAATATTTCTGATCTTTCAAATTAAAGAGAACACAAGGTCCATATTTAAAAGTATTCCAAATTGAACATATTTGAAATTGACATAACATTTAGGCTACTTGTGGATTTTTATTAGCATCCTCTTACTCATACAAACTAATTTGTATGAGTTTTTGCCTGAAATTTTGCAAACTATTATACATATTTATAAATTATTTGTAAAAATATAAAGTATCTACCTTAAGAAAAATATTGCAGTGATTTAATATAGGTTAAGGTCAAGGAGACATTACAGACTTGAATATTTCAAAGTTCCTTTGAAATTTACAACAGTGTTTTCATAATATGTGTGTGTTGTTAGAAAAAGAATTTATATTCTCAGATAAAACTTGCAGGGTATTATGACAAGAGCAAGTCATATTTTAATTTAATATTTAAGTGAGGAGAAACAAGATACTTTTAAATCTCTAAAGATGCCATATTGTGACACTTTAACATGTCATAGTAGTACTCTTTGTTTAGCTAGTAATGTATACCTAATGTGTTTTCTAACTAGCATTTTTGGCTTGATTCTCAGCAATCCAGAATAGATGATCACTTTTAAAACACAGCTTCCTTCATTCTATTAATACTTAAAGCCAAAATTTGGAGTCAAGGAGTACTCTATCTGTGTAGCTATTCTCCATTTCTTTGGAGTTTCTGTAAAGTCTCAATATGGTAATAAACTTCAGAAAACCACAGGTCCTACCAGAGGTATGAATTAGTTTGTACCATTAAGAATCTATATTTTCATTATAAAGTCCTTAACTACGAGTGAGAAATTAGTATATGAACAAAGAATATCACATAAAAATTAAGATTAATAAGACTGTTCCAAAGACACTTACAACTAAAGATTTATTGAACATTTTTCACTTATCTAAAAATATGAAAATTCTTTGGAATGTAGTGTTAGACAAATGTTTAAGTTGTCACTTTTATTTATTTATTTATTTATTTATTTATTTATTTAATTCATTTTATTGATTTGTCACAATTGTGAATTAATTGATCCCTCCTCCTCGCTCCAAATCCCCCCTCTGTATTCCCCTTCCTCCTCCCTCCATATCCCCCCTCTGTATCTCCCCTTCAGTCACTCCTCCCATTTTTCTGCAAATTGTTGTTTGGTTAAGTTGATGTTTAGTTGTTGGTTGTTTGGCCTGTTGTTTTCTTCCGATATGTGGTAAGTGTGTGTGTAGCTTTTTGTTGTTGTTGTTTTATTTTATTTATTTATTTTTTTTTATCCCGGGGCTTTCCCACTTCACTAACATTTGTTAACTATCTTGATCTTTTGCACTCTTCACCTCCCCTGCCTTCTTCCTCTTCCTCCTCTCTCGCTCCATGGTTCAGTCCCATTGGTTGTTTTCATTTTTTATTTGTTTGTTTGATTTTCCCTATATCCCTCATATAAGTGAGACCATCCTGTACTTCTCTTTTTCTTTT